>PNEQ01091814.1:0-62961 GCA_003012365.1 Medauroidea extradentata
GTGTGTACTTCTCGCGCCCCTCACGACCTTCATGCGTCGCCATCTTAAAATTTTGCAGTTTGTTGTTTAGTATTTGCAGGTTAATGTGATAAACAAAGCACAAACTTCTAGATGGATGCTTCGACTCTGTTTGTTTGTAAGTACATACAACTAATACATTTACTAGAACTATTACAAATAAAAAATTCTTAGGTTTTAACTACGTAAATTATATTAACGAATGTATATCATGCTTACTGCTAAGATCTAGGTTATGATTTCGTATGCAGTCATATTTTGTCATGTCACATTAATGTATTTTTTTAATTTTACATTGCGCATGAATATTCTGCGAAGAAAGACTGATGTTACCTTTTACGCCGTCGTTCATCACTGACGAAATCATAACATTTCATGAACATTTTCAGGAATACTTCTGGCTAGTTCATTTAAAATACGAAGCCAACAAGGGTCGTCCGAATTCGTCTAGTATAGATCGGGGCAAGTGAAGTACGCAGGGGTAGAAGTACAGAAGTGCATACCTGTGAATTCGGACACGGCCTTAACTAACCCTGATCAAGTCACTGGTTGATTTCGTATGAGAAATGGTCGATGTATTTTTTTTGTGTGTTACTTCACGGTCTGATATTGGTTCAGTTGTGTATTTTCAACAAATGTTAATTGGGTCTTCAATTTATGTGTTAAACAGATAAGGAAGCTCATAAACTACTCGGGTCAACATTGAGTATATTATTATTATTATTATTATTATTATTATTATTATTATTTATAAATGCTGGTCCGTTTAGAGTTCAGACAAATTTTCGTTCAACTGTTATTATAGTAGGACCTCAACTTTTAAGATTTACGTTAAAGAGCGTGTGTTAAACCGGAGAAGAAGTTACGACTGAAGTTCCTTTGGTGCTCGTGTAAACGCTACATCAGCTGAACATTTCGACGATTCTTAAGGGCGCGTTTCACCTTAGTTTTCAACATATATTTTTATTTTTAAATTTATACCAAATGTTTAATTTCTTATTTTAGACGTAAATTGTGATTAAATCTTCCTCTTATAAAATTTGTGTATCTCTCATAGTTTTCGCGTAATGAGTCGTAAACATCAAAATTTGCACTTTACGGTTTTATGTACGCCACTAAAACCAACCGACACACCAAACTGAAAAAATTCACAGTGTATAACAGGCTATAATTTGACACATATAAAACAAAAAATATATAATTTTCTATTTTTTAAAAATTGTTGAAATTTAATTCTGCATTTTATTAAATACAGGTGATGAGGTGTTTTTGACGGACATGTTATATTCGACCTATCGTCTTCTCCGTTTCCGTGCATCAAATGTAAAAAAAAAAACTCTCTAAGATCCAGTAAGCCTAAGGCTATAATGGACGTGATAATTTAGACAGCTTTAAACACAAAAGTTGACCTGCAAGTACTGTAATTCATTCTGACTTGCTACAATCGTACACGGAGACGAGCATTTCACAAGGCAAGTGTTAGTATAAAAGTTAGAGATTTTGTGCAACTTTTACTTAATTACTGTGTAGAATGTTTGGTCAATTAGAAAGCGATACTACGTTAACGCATGACACTAAACTCGCAACGAAAAAAAAAAAAAAAAAAAAGAGCTTGTGTGGTTGCACAGAAAAACAGCTGTTACGTTTTAATTTTGAAAAGAGAAAGAGGTGTTTTGAAGTGACATAATTACCGCAGTATAAACGAAAACACTTTTGTAATGTGCTCAACTGAGTAGTCCTGTTTCGAAACTCCCCTAGTCCACTTTCACTAAAACTGAGCAAATCGCGAAAGACTGATTTGCAAGCCCATTTGTGACATAGCCAAAGCAGTTTTTCAAAGTGTGTCGGTTATTGAATAGGGCGGGTTTAGGAAACTATTATAACGTCAAATTTAGCGCACATTTAAAAGCTACACAGAACTGCTCAGAACTAATATTTCCTTTCTGATGGACAAGGGAAGTTTTGGAACTGGACTACTCAACTATAAGCTTATCAACACAATTTTCATGACAATTAAAACAGGCAAATTAGTACTTTATATTATTTTGCTTATTACAGTTATATTGTTACTATTGTTCGGGATAAAGTAAGCACTTAGATTTAAATTTTCAAAAATATCACTTGCCTTTACTGCATATAAGTCAACATTAACTATAGTTGTCTTACTGCTTGTATGGTTGGTAGCGAATTGCAGAATGTAGTTCCGTGTGTTTTTCTATTTAAATACAACAGTACTGAAATGAAATCAACTGAACTCGGAATATTTGAGTTGTGTATAAGTGATAAACGTTTTTTTATCAAACTATATACGTTCCTACTAACTGCACAATTTATCTTACGCGCGCAAACATCAAGTGGCGTGTCCAGAGAGGTTATATATTTTCCTTCGTTAGCCGTTACGTGCGGAAAGATACGAATTGACTGAAAATATAAATTTAGCAGGACTTTTTTGAGTGCTCACTTTATCCCGAATCGCCTATTGCAAGCCCTCGGCATTTGTGTTTGTGTTGACGATGTTTTTATTCCAATAACTATGTGTGTGTTAAGTAAATGTATATTGTGGCCTATACTTTAGAGATAATGGAAATTCATGAGCATCGTTCACGTCCGCTTATTTTCTAAAACAGTGTAGCGTCCTGCACATTGACCTTGTATGCATGAATGTTGGTTATGTAGTACGGTTTACAGACAAATCAAAAAATTCCAGTATTGGCACCTTCATAGCAATGTACAGTCAAACTGGGACGTATCAACAATGATAGAAGAACATTCGGCATGAACACGTTAGATTGAAACCTAAAAAACCTTCCACTTTTCCTATGTTTAAACATGCTTGCCTACTGATTCTGTGTGAACATTTGGCTCACATTAAGCTAACACATTTTAACAACTTTTTAAACTATTTAATTTTCACCCTTTTTGTGCTGAAATGTGTTTATTCGTAAACGTTAATTTCGTTTATTGGTTTTACGTATACCGTACACGAAAGTCATAAAAATAACTGGAAACTATTATTGGTATAAAAATTCGCCTGTGTATTTATCGAATGGCCCAGCACTAACTTCGAGGATATTTTTTTGTGTAGCAGGAATCTTTTATCTATTTTCCACCAGATTTCCTTCTTCTTGAAGCTTTTTTTTTTTTTTTGTAATATGCTCAGCGACAATTGGTTAGGTTAATCGTAGTAGTTTTATCCAATCCTAAATATCAGCCAGACCAATGAATCCCAACCTCCGTATTAGATATTAATTAAAAATGTCACAAAATGTTATGCAATGCGTGCTAAATGTTTATAGTGCAATAAATTAATTGAATTTATTTTGACGTAATGTAGAATGTATATACTTTCATTTGACTGATCGTTATTCAATGTGATGCTTAAAATTGTCCGTTAATTGAAAATTGCTGTCTACTTATTCGAACCAGGCCCACTTATTACATAACAAATGTATCTGACCACTTTACAAGCAGGTTCTGACTTCACTTGCTGTCATTAAGTGCAGCTCACCGTTACCTATAAAATAATAATAGCGTACTTAGCACGTAAACTAATGGCTTGTGTTTGTACATTTTTTATGTACAGCGTTGATAACAATTTACTATCTGGATTGAAAAAATCCCAAGGCTAATGCTAAAGTTAAATTGTACTGGACCGTAGGTGCCATAACTTTTAATAAGAAATTGTTTATATTATCTGGGTCCGCTGACCTAGATGATCTTCGTTATTACTTTGGTTTGGTCATTCATTGGTCCACTGAAAGAAAAGTATTGTTGTAAGTACCATACTTTTGTTAAAATAGGGACAACATTCCAGTTTGTTTGTCGTTACTATCTGCATTGCGCCCATAACAATCTGTTCTGTATAAGTGACAATCTGTTCTGTAAAAGGAGGAAGTAGCATCTTTCTTTTACAGATAATGTTGTTACTACTACAGAACAGATTGTTATAGGGAAAATGCGGATAGTAACGAGAAACAAACTGGAATGTTGTCCGTATTTTAACAAAAGTATGGTACCTACAACGATATTTTTCTTTCAGTGTCGCTGGTTATAGACTGCGCCGTTGCAGAATGCTTGATGATTTCATTGACAGTGCGTTAGGAGTTGTTTGTTACTTTCCCGTTAAGGGCACAGTCTACAGCATTTTTCATCGACACATTTTTATTATTGCACCAGATATTTTTTTCTTATTTTAAACAAATTGTGACTAAATTTTGCTCTTTTAAATTTTTTCAACTCTAATAATTTTTGCACAATGACTCATAAACGTCAAAATTTGCATATAGCATACCAAATAGGAAACATTCACAGTGAATAACGACGCTGTAGGCTACAACTTCTTCTATATAAAAACATAAAATATAATATTTTTGTATTGATAAAATAAATGCTGAAATTTGAAATGAAAATTTAAAAAGTCTAGAATTTTTAAAAATAAAAATATGTTTTATACGTATTTTTATATAACATACGTTGTAGCCTAAAACATTGTTATTCACTGTATTTTTTTTTCAGATTGGTATGTCGGTTGGTTTTAGTGACGTACATAAACCCGTAACATGCAAATTTTGATGTTTATGAGTCATTACGCAAAATTATGAGGCATAAAAAAATTTCATAAGAGCAAAACTTAAGTCACAATTTATGTGTAAAATAATAAAAAAAATTATCTGCTGCAAATATAAAAATAAAAACATGACGTTGAAGAGTGATGCACACCACACCCCTAAGGCATTATTGCTCTATAGTTTTGCAGTGATTTCTGAAATGTTTTTTTTTTAACGCATATCAATACATGTATCAAAAATTCATTCTTACAGTTTTAACACTTATATATCATCTTTTGTCTCTGAATTTTTCTGCTGTAATACAGAAAACATATTTTTAGATTTCTGCCCCTGAAATACTACATATTTTGTTGTCAAAATAAGCCAAACGGTACATTTTTCTAAAAAAAAAATAAAAAAATAAAAAAAATAAATAAAAAAAACCGCTCTGGCAAAGTTGTGTATTGTACGACTGTACACAGTTTCATGTTTTTTCAAAGCATTTGATTAAAAAATATTCGAGTTATTTGTAATTCTTTGAAATAAATGAAATAACATGGCCTTAACACTGAGATCTAAGAGTTGCCTGTGACTGTGCCCTGGAAGTAGGACACGTTTCCAAAACGTATGGAGTTGGTTTCAGAATTGTAGTTAATCTCAGTAAACAAAGAGTTTTCATATTATTGTAGCCTACGTGATTTACACTTTTCATAAAGTAACAAATGTTCGTAATTACTATACTCTTTAATAATTTCCTAAGGTGGCGAGAGAAAGTCGAGGATTCGAAACACTTTAACTGAATAGCCGTTGAATGATTCATGGTCAAGGAATGATACTAAATGTTTCACTTCTTATTTTCAATTATTCGTCAGTACTAAAAAATAACCGCTTATAACTGGTTACCGAATCCAGATAACTGTCAACAAACTTCATCTCGGATTTATGATTTTCCTTTTCATATCCTAGTCCACAGAGTTTTCCAGGCATTTTGGTTATGGTAGAGCATGGATAACAGCTGTTCATACATTATTAAGCCGTTACAGATTCACTGCTATTGGTATTTTCGACAGACGGCAGTTAGGAAGAAATACGTGGGGTCATGCAAAATTTGTTTTACTATTTTGTTTTCGCTGTACATATTTGAGTGCAGCTTCTGATTTGATTAGTTTTTTTTAGATAGTTTAAGATGTTTCTTGGTTGTTGTAGGCAACAGTTGATCTTAATGTTAAGACTTGTTAGCAAACTACAGAACTGAAACGAACTTGACAGTCTTGGAGTTTGGTTTGCCGCCAGAAGAGGACGTAAATTCCACAGTACCATAGAAAGGAGTGATATGTAAATTAAATTTTAAAATACATTAGTTGAAAATTGTAGATTTCTCTAGGGCAGTATGATATGTTGTGTATATATATATATATATATATATTTTTTTTTTAATGTATGTGTGTGTGTGTGTGCGTGTGTGTGTTGGTGCGTGTGTGTGTTTGCAGAAACTGTATGCTTATATATATTTTTCCCCCGAGGTACATAACTGTAGGATACAATCTCTGACGTCGAAATGAATTTTTCTTTCATTTTTTTACTGCAAATAAATCTATTACCATCAACAAATGCGTATTTCCGGTCATTCCGGCAAACTTATACGACTAATCTAGGATTACTATAATTTTATTTTTGTATTAACGTTACGATTATGTTCAGATTTCATTTGACGTTTTTAAGTGTTAGTTATGAAATACGACACTTTTTAGGACATTTACGTATCTGTGTCGTGTTAAGGCCGCGGTTGGCGCAGTGGCTAAAGCGCTCGTCTCCCGCCAAGAGATCCTGGTCTCATATGTGGGAATCGTCTCGAACGATGCTGCTAGTGGGCGAATCTTCTCTGGGATTCTGAGAAAACCCGTTCCTCTCTCCTAATTCTGGCGCTGCTTTCATACTCACCTCATGTTACCCCTCACAAGCGCCGAAGACCTATCCGTTAAGCGCTGACAAAAATATCTTCACTTACTCTTTGTCCTTTTGACCATTCAATTATTTTTGCAAATTTTCCCTTTTTTATCCAACACACACATCTGTAAACTAAGTACGGCAGTGACCACTTCACCTTCTTTCCAGGTATGTTTTGTTTCGCCATAATTCCAGTAAAATTTTACAGATGTTTGGACACTTACTGTTACCCACAGGGTTTCGTAAAACTGCAATAAAATTTGACAGTTTTTTTGACGCTACTGACATTATGTTACAATGCAAGTCGAAATGTATTGCTCATACAAAAGAAATTGACATTTCAGGTTCATTTTAAAGCCATAAAATACCAGCGTGTATGTCAATCAAACGTACACAACATATAAAAATGATGATTCCTAAGAAGTGTTAAAATTAACGGAAGTTACATGAAAACAGTACACAAGACATTGTCTCATGTCCTGCTGCTCGGAGCCGTTCCATACGCCGCGCTGGAGGGAGACAGTAACGGTTGCACGCTTGTTTCGAGTGTAGTTCAAGGGTCCTCGTTGGACGCCATATTTCAGGCACTTTTTATGCTCCCCTTCCTCTTTACAGAGAACCACTAATCAACATGCTGGTTACAAAGGCAGCCGTGAAGCGCGCGATCACAACCCGCAGGTATTTTTCTGTCTGCCAGGCCGCGAACGACGTAGTACGTGTACAATTTTTTTTGTTCAACGATATGTCCCACGTCAAAAGACCAATAAAAACACGTGAGGTAAGGAAGGGAGAGGGGTAAGCTAAGTGGCTGCCGTTCTTGTTTCGGTAGCCGGTCCCCGACTGACGGACCCTCGCTCGAGGACATGTCAGTGATGGGTGGCTTGGCCCCGAGGCCCAACTCGGGAGGAATTCGGAAGTTGAAATCGTGGAAAAAAAGGGGAAAGACAGTACGCCAGGCTTTACAGCGGTTGACCCTCTAGGCCAGAACGGCCAACCCTATGCCCGCGGGCCAAACACTCTCCCGTCACTGCATAATCTGAAACATTTGCGCTATATTTTAGAATAATTTACCTTACCTTGACAAAAAAAAAATTATAATTTGATAATATGCAATGCTTCTTATTTAGCTTACCTTGACAAAAATAATTAAAATTTTATAATTAGCAATGCTCCTTATTTACTTATTCCTTGACAAAAAAAAAAATAACTTGATAATAGGCAATGATCCCTTTATACATAAATACAGCGTAGGCTTTTTTTTTTTTTTTAGTACTTTTTAATACCATGAGTACATGAACAAAATACTACGCATTGCAGAACGAATGAAAAAGCTTCTTGCCGATAAGAAAGATTGTTAGCAATAAGAGAAAGAATGGCCTCGCCATTTATATTTTTATTAGTGAGAGAAATGAAATGTTCTCCAGTTGAAGCTCTCGGTAACAAGAAAAAATGTTTCTGATATTTTACAAAACATGTGAAGCTCAATTTTCAAGTACACATACCTCCCGCATTACTACGTTTACGTGCAATGTATCCTATATATTTCCCACTTGTGAATGAAAAATGTAAGTCAGAAATTTTTGTTTTCAATTTGTCCGTGAAGTGAGTGTAGAGACTGAGAGAGAGAGAGAGGGGGGGGGGGGGCGAGAGATAGAGAGAGAGAGAGAGAAATAATGCTACCCTGAAAATCGTCCTCAAAATTACTAATTTGTGTAAACAAAAAAGAATTTCTTTGTTTAGACTATATGTTGCTTAGTTACAAGTGTTTTTTTTATCTGAAAAAAATTTAATTCTGTTTTTGTGGCATCATTACTTCGTAACCGAAGTATCCGCTTCATGGACAAATTGAAAACACTTTTTCAGTTTAACGTTTTAATAAGCTATCATCTGTTCTGACTCATTTGCACACACACTTATGTTTGTATGTGTGTGTACATATATATCACGCATGTATGCATACATACACATTGAAAAACTACTAACCGAGCAAGGATTAGAATTAAGAGTACGTCGCATGTGCTTTTTTTCAGGGGTCTTTCGGTAATCACTAAAGCATTTTTGTGTGGCAACCAAAACTGGCTAAAATGGGTGTTTTTTTTACGTTCGTTTAGGTATCACCATCCCTGTTATGTTAAACCATAACAATTATGGGGTCACAACTGAATGTATCTAAGAGACGAAAAGACAGCACGCTCATGTCCATGACTTGCGCCTCGAAGCTACTATGAAGCGTGATGCGCCAACCCTTACCAGTGTGTTGATTCCACTCTTCTCGACATCAATACGCATATTGTTGCAAGTTATTGTCCTATGGGTGCAACCAATTTAGATAGGAATGGAGGAATGGATAAATTAAATAAAAGTACTAAATTGAAAGTTCACATTCATTTCAAATTTTATCAGAATCAACAAATACATTTTATTTGTCTACAATTCATAACTTCATAAAATAATATTTACAGTTATTGTTTACACTTAATATTTTTAAACTTCCTACGTGAACAGTCATTTTATATAGGTCTTTCTCACAGAAAGCAATCCTGAATATCAGTCACTCAGAAATTGTAACGTCTCTTTCTAGATCTTTCTCAATAATCCCTGCAAGTCTGACATTTAACAGAATCTTCTGTCCCACGTACACGCCTGCATTCTCTTTGCCACTGTCGTCTCCGCCACCCGCCGTCGCTGTATCCGTCAGGGAGATCGCTGCTCCGACACTTCCCGTGATAGGCTAAGCGCCAAACTATCACTGCTCGCCCAGCCGCCACAAGCTTCTTCTCGAGATCATTCTCACAGATTATCGCTGGCACTTGATGGCCGTAAAGTTTCCAGGTGTTAATTTTTTTTTACAACTGTCCAGGAAAACCCCTGTTTTACCCAATTTAAGGGCATCCATTGGTATAGGAGGATGCTTAATCCCCCAGGCGGTCATGCTTATGTCACGGGAGAGAACTAGCTCCTCGTGTCTCCAGGGTGGGAAGATGGAGGATGGGAGGCGGTGCGTCGGTCAGACGCGGTTTCGTAACAATACGCTCAGAAAGGCGGCCACTTAAAGAATTTTCTGGCTTAGTACATTGGCCTCGATGTCACTTCGGATTCACTTATTAAATCGCCGTCGGTCATATTTTGTTGCAGGTACACTAGCTTTTTTTTTTTTGCATTCAAACATTAAACGTGTTATACCATATGTAAACGCGGCATCTCTTTTTACCTTTCTGTTGGGACTTTTCTGCGCCATTTCATTATTGTCCGTGCGCCAGCTCTAAGTCCCTGGCGGGTATGTGTTTTTCGTCCGGAAATATATAAATAACACAACGAGGCCCAATAGCATGCGATGCACATGATAGTCGTAGCAACGTCTTAAGTTAGGACGTTTTTGATACTGTGTCACGGTAGCGTACATGAAGTTTACGAAGAAAAATGCACACACGCATCAGAGCTGGCGCGCGGACGGTAGGTTAGGATAAATACTTAATTCAGCCGTTTTATTTTTACATTGTCACTTATTTGTTTTAATTTTGTGGATAATTTTCATGTAATTGTTTCGTTTTGATTTTAGACCTATCAGTAACGTAAGTTATGGTAGTAAAAAATTAAGAAAATGTTGATCGTAGGCGCTACATTTCTGCGAAGTGTTTTTCTGGTAGCTGAAATGTTAAACATCACAGGAAATATAAACTATATTTAAATTACTTCAGAAACACAAACCTCCTACGTAATTTCATAAGGTGAGATATACATATATACCGAGATAAAAAAAAAATTCAAAATGAGGTTTAATTTCAGATTGCTGAAACCCCAAAACAAGCAACAAATATTTTTTGCGATGTTTTATCCTCACCTAACTAAATACTACATTTCAGAGATAATTCGCGATGTTAATATACACTTTGAAAATTGTCCTATTTATCTGACTTATATGATAACAAACATATGAACATATTTGGCAGTTGTATTCCGTTTTAGTATCTGGAATTGAAAGTGCTGTATTATCGTGCTCAATTTTATACAAGATTAGATAGTTAACATGACTTAACAGCGTAATTTTCATGGCTCCCACGATTGAGGCAGAATTAGATTAATTTATTATGTGGCTTAAATTCAGCTGCCTGAAGTATGAATTGCTGTTAGGTTATATAGTTAATTACGTACAATTACACCAATACGGCGTTGTAAGCATGCGTGTCGTAGAATGATTTTGGGTGACGACAGTATTGAGCATAGTGGATTTTGATGGTAGAAAACTATAGAAGTTACATATGTAGAAATATGTATCTATTTTCCCCCTTAGTGATGTCGTACTTATGATTGATCATGGTTTAACTTTGGTTATTGTTTTGGGAATGTGATTTGTTTTATCCTCATTCATGGATGCATTTCGTAATTCAGAACTTTTCCAAGTGCATCAGCCGTCGTATTACGATCCTTGGTAGTTGCAAACTAGTCGGATACAGTCACCATTGAGACAAGAGCTAGAAAATGCATGCCACATTCTACTACACACGTCATTAGCGGCAGGGCGATCGTTTGGATGCTTCTTTGGAATCCGCTTTGTGTTTTGTTTTTCGACGGGAATTATATTTTTTGTGCGATGACCTTTTATGTTGTATCTACTTTCCATATGCCTTTCTCATCCTCTGTGGTGTTCGTATTGATGACGTTAATTTTTTGTGTTAGTAACTCATGTGTTGTAGGTAAGTTTTTCCTGTCAAAAATTTTACTTGCAGATGTTAATAATTGTGCATTTTAATGATCATCCTTTATAATGGAAAACTTGGTAGAAAATGGGCTGTAGTTAGATTTACTTGACACCTTGACATAACCTAAAATTCACACATATTTTAGTAGCTTTTCAGTGATTGAAACCAGGATCTAGTTTACGGTTAGGACCTTGAACACTCACTGAGAATGCGGTGTTTTTTTTTTATCCTGCAAATGTAGTTAAGGTACGTTAAAAAATATTGACGCTGTGCTCATCTCATGTGTAATTTACGAGGTTCTAACTTATTTTATGTCGATTCTAACTAATTTTATTTAGGATGGCCAACTATTTTGTGCCAGAAAATGCTGGTATTATACAGCGACCCCTCGACACACCCATACGTCTTGAGTTGATAGCCGGATGTTAGATGGTTGTGGATAATATGGGGAGGGATGTAGTTAACGATTCGTAGACTCTGTTGTAACAAATCGCCACCGAAGCGGATGTTTTGCGGTGCGCTGGCGGATTTCTCGCGTTGGTTGATGGACAGGTTTATGTACGCGGAGCCAGGACACCGCTGCGATAGGCTGGCGAGGAATGCGCGAGGGACCCAGTCTCGTGCTGTGATCCATTCAGTTAGTCGGGACTCCTGCAGGTATGTGGGGAAGGGGACGGTAAGGGTCAACCAGCACGACGCCTCCAACTCGTGACGGGCCCATTGTGTGGCTTGCCTTCTTGTTGTGCACTCACCAACGCTATTCAAATATTATAATAAAGATTTTTTTTGCGTGCTTGTCCTCGTCCCTTCACGGCATGAAAATACCTTTTTTTCCCCCAATTTAATTTTTAATATCTGTTGTCAATGAGGCTTACGTCTATTTAAAAATAAATGTGTGTGGCGAAGAGAATATTAGGCCCTAATAGTTTTTTGGACGAAAAAAGGTAGAATTTCAATGGCACTGATTCCCTGTTTACAGTGGCCAGTTAAATACATTATTGGTTAAGTGACGTTTCTCTTGAAATTGTCGATATTATTACCAGTATATGTTGCGAGGTTATATTGAAAACAATTAGAGTGGTGTCATTTGAAAATAATTCATTTAGTGACTCCTCGTAAACATTGCACTTCATTTTCAGGGACTCGC
This sequence comes from Medauroidea extradentata, assembly GCA_003012365.1. Lineage (NCBI taxonomy): Eukaryota > Metazoa > Arthropoda > Insecta > Phasmatodea > Phasmatidae > Medauroidea > Medauroidea extradentata. Next base: position 12,360 of record PNEQ01091814.1, read on the forward strand.
GGCTACGTTTCCGTCAGTACGTAGGTTTATAAACCTCTCGATGTTATGATCTTTGAAAAAGTTGTGCACTGGAAGTGCATGCTTGGATTCAGTTTTTTGGGCATACTCCATTGCGATGTAGGCGTTCGTCAAAGAAAACTAAAGAGAATAGAAAAACATAACAGTAAGCAGAGTATGATTTAGTCAACAGGATACAACACAACATAAAATTCCAAAATTGGAATCGTATCAAATAAGATGATAAAAAGAAGAAATCCTGACAAACCCAAGGCAAACAGCCCATATTTGAGGCCTGCTTTGGCACAGGAACAATCGGGGAAAAAATATATATGAACCACAAAATAAAATAAATATACGACACAACGTTCAGACGAAACAAAACACGTGTTGTTTTTCTGATCGTGTCTGATAAACTTCTGTGTTTCGTTTCTAATCATTGTTGTGTCGTTATTTTTATTTTATTTTGTGGGCCACAAACCTGTCATGTCTGCCTTTATGGTGTCTGATTTTCTTAGTTTTATTTTCTTGTTTGGATGTCCTTGTTTTATTTGAACCGATTAGATTTTTGGAATTTTGTGTTGTGTTGTATACTGTTCACTAAAACATACTCTGTTTATGTTTTTCTATTCTCTTTTATTTTCTGTGACAGATACCTACATGCAATTGAGTATGTCCAAAAAACTGAATCCGGTCTTTCGATGTTTGTTTCTGTATTTTTTTCTAACACTCTATGTATGACATAAAAGTCAGATACCTTTGGAATAATACTTATATGCTCATCATGACATATTACGAGAAGTGTAAGAGGTTAACGAGAATGTTTGCAAGTACGTACACTATGACATTATAATATTTAGCCATACATTAATTTGTTTATTTTTATTTATAATGAAGGCATGTTTCTAAGGTTATAATATACACGTGTATGTGTATGTGTATGTGTGTGTAGCGTGGGCGTGTGCGTGTGTTTCGAGAGAAAGGTGTATCTAATTTTAAAATGAATTTTAATTAGGTAATACGCATTGGTATACTTTTCGTACCAGTTTATCTTCAGAGTATTGTAATATAGTTTCTAAGCTATTTTTCTGTCAATGATAGCTACATTTACAAGTTCTTTTTTAATCTGTGGCATTTTTCATTCGTTATTTTTATTTAATTTGTTTTAACTTAGTACAATGATATGTTTTTTTTTTTTTATTTTAAACGCATTTTTGTCCTAGTAAATCGTGTCGGCAGTGCCGTCGTCTCAGGCGTCAGGAAACTGCGCACAAGTCTTGTTTCCGTAATTGAGGACAATTTTTTTCGTGTATTTTTTCACGCCCAAGGACATGTTAGATGTTTTCATTACTACCCTAATTAGCGGCGATGTCACGCGAGGCTGCTTGCGTAGAATATGTGGAGCTTCGTAACACTCGTGTTAATTGTTTGAGGCAATCTGCTCATCATGATGTGACGGCAGAGCGAGTGCCTAAGAACGGTCGCTAACACGAAGACCAACCAAGTTCTGTTTAGTTGGCGACACTTTGTTCTTCGCCCGCGACGCCTCCGGTCATCGTGCGGGTGCTAAGTAACTTAATTTTTGTGTACGCGACTTTACTGTTGGCGCAAGCTGAATAAGGACCTGTTCGTTTTCACGCGCGTTAGCTCCGTCGTGACGTGGCTGTTGCCGATACTGCGCCTTAATTGTGTTGTTATTCAATTAACGCCCCAATACAGATCCATAGGCGATAAGAAGACACGTCCAAGGCTGAAGCGTTGTCGTTTAACACGATTTCCCTTGATTTACACTGGTATTATCACGTATTTTTCTGTTGCTCGAAGATCTTTCTCGAGACTTTGTAATTTGTGAATTTTAATGTATGTGGATATTTTTGCGTTAGTAAATACAAATCCCCCTGGTTTTTGCTTTGTTATACTTGTCATGAGCAGTGATATGTGCATTTTTAAGTTCACGAGTCTTCCTATGTTCCGATTTACGGGTCAAATCTCCGGCTGGTGTAGATTCTTTGGAAAAAAAAATTGGCAACGCATGTTGGAAATGTCATTCTTCCCGTGGAAAAAGGGAAAGTTTTATTTTTGTGTAGGTTCTGTCTTGTCCATTAACTGTCGTGCGTGTTCGTAAAGAAAATTGTTACAGCACAACATAACAAGTAGGCCCTATATACAAAGATGTTTTCAGTAATCCTGCGTGTCGTATAGTGTACGTGGTTGAGGCCATTTCGTCGTTTACCAGCTGATTGACGTGCGTGACTGTGTGCTCGATTAACTTATAGTGGTGAGGTCGTCACATGACCATTAAATATCACATGGAACTGTAGGATACTGAATGTTAGGTAATCCTGCATTCCTGGGTATTGTACATGATTCAGCGCTAAAAGTATTGTTTTAAAATTGTAGGTTTCACGAAGTCAGTTTACAAAAATCGATAAACAACAATCCATAGACAGTAGTGTTAGCCAACTTTCTGAGCAAACATATGTTAGGAACTTAAATAAAAACAATATATAAAGCTGATGATAGTTTGTAAAACTTACAATTTTAAAAATCAATATTAATCACAAGTGTAAGAGGGTCAGAGAAAGTCATCTAACTATCCGATATTAGCAGAAACTGTTTGAAAGTACATGAGCATAAAATTCAAGTAAGCTCTTCAAGAATACATTTATTTTTATGCACTCCGTTGTTTAAAAATTATTATTGTTAAAAGTGTTTAACATAGTATTCATTGCATCTGTCAAGTAGTCCCGGTTCGCGGTAACTCCGTCAGTTGATTCCAGTTACTGTCAAATTATTTTTTTCCCCTGCATTTTCACATGTCAGAATCGTGTCGGACGATGCCTTTGGTCGACGGGTTGAGCGCTGAACAATATCTCTCGTTGCTTAACTAGATTGTATGAACATTTTCAAAGACGTGAACTAATACAATTGTATCCTGTAGTCTGCTATGGACATTTAAACGTCTATAAGAACTAAACGGAAAATGTGTATGTGTATAACATTTTAACACGTTATAATACTGACAGTGTTATGACTTCTCCCAGTCGCTGTTGGAGCATGCGTCCACATGGATACATGCGGACTAGTTTTTTTGTAGGGTGATTGTGCTTTTCCAGCCACGTACATATCCCATCGTTCAGTACGTGTTAGAAGTTTCCGCGGCTGACAGCTGTTGTACGTGTGGCTACGCTGCGCGCGTTTTAATCCCGGTGATTTGAATGCTGGGTGAAGGCACTAACACTCGTCCGCGAGAAAGCATACGAACCAGGGGTGAAGAGGGGCCGGGTACGGGAAGGAGAACGTAGATGCAGTGACCATTTGATTACAGTCATTATCCCTTGGACACGAGAGGGGACCCGCGCGAAGGCTTGACTTTCATTTAGTACCCGCAGCCCCACCCAGCCTGTTTGTTTGCCAAGCTTTGTGTTCGCAGCCAGCGGAGGGAGCCGGAATTCCAGGCGCCGTTTCTAGACAATGAAACCGAAATAAAACCACGGAGATTCACAAGAGGGCGTTAATTACAGTCTTCAGGTAGATGGGTGATGGCGCTTTTCTTTCTCTCATCCATCCTTCCCTGTGTATCCCCCTTCCCCCTCCAACCACCAGTCCTTTTCGCGTCGCTGCCGGTGTTGAGTGTGGATGAATTTAACCTCAGGAATGCCTTTGATTGACTTAATTAAGCTACCGCTTGCCGGCGCAGGCTTTCCGCTTCGTCAGACCCGGTTCCTAACAAAGGAGGCTCGCATACACGTATTCGTGGCCCAGACACGTTCCCTGCCGAGTTTTTATTGCGGAAACGTTCGACCCGCTCGTCTTTCACTTTCCACGTGCTTCTGAAGTATATTACCTCGCTGTTCACCGGCCGAACACATTTATCGTTCGCTACTTCGACTTTTATCAACCGACTTTTATGAAGGGATAAATATATTTGTCCAAGTTTGAATAGTAACAGCTCGATTTGCAGTTAAGGTGGCTGCCTGCCTGGGGGCCTTATGCTCAAGTTTTCAGTCGCATGCGAGTTGAAAGCCGAGTGGTTTTTTCTTCAGGTTTCTCGGTATTTTTACGTTACAAGCGAAAAAAAGTTTCTTCGTGTCCTGAAAAAGATCATTCGGCTTCCAACTCGCATGCGACTGAAAACTGGAGCATAGGTCCCTGGCCGCCGAGATTTGTACAGAGCTTCGGCCTGTAGATGTTTGTTCGAAAATCACTCAACTTGTATGAGTGATATCTACTTAGATATAGTAACATGTCGGCATGTACAAAAATGAGAGTGTCACCGTTGAATGTCTCATAGAGGCGTGTTGTCGGCGAGAAGACTGGACGCCAGTTCAGTGACTTGCGCCTAGAGGCTAGGGGAAGGCGTGATGCGCGTGTTGTTTCGTCCTTACTGCTTCCGCACGTCTATACTTCGAAAGTGCCAAATTCGTCCACATAGGCAACTGCCTTAGTAACGAACATTTAGTGTATGGTCATGCGATGGCGTGTTTTCTGTACTTGTTTTGGGGATGTCGGATCTTTTATTTTGGCAACGCGTACTAGGCCTGGTTTTACCCTAATTATTTTTATTATCTTAAGCCAAGCTGAAGGTGATGAAGTTTTGCACAGACAACAATTTCTTTTTTCCACTAGTTAAAATAAAGTTAATATTTTATATTTTCTGAACATAAAAATTAATATATTTGTTGTGTTGTTTCTGTTATTGACAATCAAAGAGTACGCGATGTGGGGTGAAAGTGAGATGTGCTGTAATTTGTCTTTCGGTTGTAATTTGGAATTGAAAATGCCATGTAAAAAGCAGACATGTTTTTACGAGTCTAAATGACAAGCGCTATATTTTTATTTTTTGTTACTATTTATTATTACTGAGAACATTGCCCTTTTGAATTGGCTCACCCGGGCTCCCGGTCTCAACATTATCAATAATTCGCAGTTTCCCTACATACCAGCCAGAAACTTCAGGTAGTTATGACACAGGAAATACAATTCATATCTAAAATAGCAGATTATGCTTGAAGGTGTCTTGTACTCGTGGTTTAATTGTTGCACACTGTAGCGGTTTGTGAGTCACTTAAACTGTTGCCTGCGTGCCGGAGACATTTTAGCGGGATTTGCTCCATCATCCCAGGAGAACTGTGCTTATCAGTGAATATATACAAGTCTTGAGTTGTTTGTAGAACCATTAGACTGGTATGTGCAAATATATCTCTAGCCTGTAGCGATCAAGAGTCGAGGAACTAATTATCCAGTAATACGACTTCAGTTACAGCAACGCGTTCTTATTGGTCGATTCGTATGGGTCTAATGGGAGATGCAAAGAAAAGGTGGCGACATGCGGTGGCGATTTCTTGAACGCGCGGAATTGTGATCGGCTCTTCGTTCTATGTATATAAAGCATCGCAGCGAGAGAATCTTACTGTCGAAAATAAACAGTAGACTGTATTTCGAAGGTCTCTGATGTAAATGTACACAGTACAGGGCTGTTCAGTCACACTGTATGTCTATAAACTTTGAATAGAAGCAATGGCGATCGGTATAAATCATTGAGATGTAGTCTTCAGCATTGTCGTTTCAGTCGTCACAATTTCACCTTGTCAACCAACATTTAATTCCCTTTACATTTCTACTTTTAATATTGTATAGTTCGTGGACATTATTTATAATGCAATAATCGCCCTGAAATCACAATTGTATAATCAGTAAATAACAAGAAAATGATAGGTCTAAACTTGCCCTATGTTCAACATTACAGGGTGACAAACTTTATATTAAAATATAGGCCTACACTTTATATGATTTTTTTAAGTATATCGTGTATAAATTCACGATAAAAATGTTGTTTCGCCACTCTATATGCCTTGTATTTGAAATAAACAACGGAGAGAGATAAAAATAATTGAAATGTGGTCATGAGCATTGCCATTTCTTTCTTCGAATATACTTACCACATGCAAACATGATTAATCAATATTACTTCTTTATACATTCTACGCTTTACATTTTAAATTGTGTATGATAAAGTCTCATGCAAAAATCTTTAAAATCGCCGTGGTTACATTATAAGTACAAAATCAAGTAAGACTAAGTTCTGACTGTAAATACTTAGTTGCTAAATTGAAATGCCATCTTTTAAGAACCATAAAATAGACTACGAAACATAAAATAGACTACTTATTCGAGAAGGTTTTGTTTGTTATAATTAAGACGTACAAATACATCTGTCTCACTATATTAGTTAGTCATATAATATAGTGATCTATGCACTGAACAAAAACATTGGTAAAATTTACAAATATTTTCTTTGTACTTTTACAAATCCTTGTAAAAGTACAAAGCTTTTCTTAGTGAAATCATTACTTTATAAAGTTACAAAGGTAAACTTTGTAATACTAAAGGAATTCTGTGTACCTATATACCAACAGTTCCTGCACTGTAAATTGTTTTTGTAAAATATGACAAGGCACTTCTTGGTAGTTGTACAAACTTTTGTAAATGTTGAACATTTTTCCTTGTAAAATTATTAGTTTATAATGTTGGAAAGATTTTGTTTGCATAAAAAACCTCAGAAAAAAGTGTTGTCTACAAAAATCATAGTTTCGCCGGGAATTACTTATGCAAAGATCACAACCTCTGGAAAGCCTTTTTCTCGATTAAAGTGAATGTTTATATTAATTGTATACATTGAAATTAAGAATTATAATTGAACTGCACATTGAATGTATACAAATAAATACATTTTAAGCAGTACGGAAGTCACAGTGGTCTAAGTGTAAGGTGCCTAGAATCTAAACGTGGGGATAGAGGTTTGAAACTCAGCACCTGCAAATTTTTGATTTCAATATATTTTAGTGTAAACATCCTTTATTCAGAATTTATTTGATAAATAATTTCAGTGTTATTTATGAAGTACAATAAACATTTTTTTCCTTTTTGAAAGTACAACTACGAGACTATTCTTTGTAATTTTACAAACATGTACTTTGTATTTTATTACAATGACAACCATTGAAGTTTTACAAGAAATTCCTTTGGCAACTGGGTTTTCTTTGGAAAAGTACAAAAATGTTTTACAGTGTGTAAAATTTTAGATGACCTCGTTTGGCAACTTTTCTAAATGTAATATTTACGAGTCATACACACGTAGACCCAATATATGAAATTGCATAGTGAGCTAATGCATTAAGGTTTTTGCGCGTCATGATATTGTATTTCGGGAAAGCCGATTTCTTGAGGCCTTTTAACTTAAAACCGTGGTCTGGCTGTAGTTCTAGTCGCCTACAAGTTTATTTTTCTCGTTTCGCGACAGTTTATACCGCAATTCAAAATAATTACTGTGCACTTCACAACCGACAATTTTTATTCTTTACTATTCGTTTCACATCTGTCAACCAAGTACAAAATTAAAAACCAGAAAAAACTATAAACGAAACTATCCACGCATCTTTCATTGCCAAACAACCGGACAATCACAATTTCGCCCGTCTGCTCGGCGCGATAGTGCTGCTCCCAGCGGTACTTTGCATCTGGCATACCTAGGGGCCCTGAATTTCTGCATCAGCTTGTTTCAATTCCGTATTCCACATTTGCAGCGAGTCTTAGCACATAGATGTCGCTCATTTGAGGAGACTCCGCGGTGGCCGAGGGGTCGGACCTCTCGCCTCCCACCAAGGCGATCCGGCGGAGTCGGTCCCCTATTTCCGCATGTGGGAATAGTGTCGCTGTTCGGCGCTGATCCATACTATTCGCATCATGTCACCTTTCACCAACGCTGAAGACCTCGATGTTAAGTGCTGACCGAAATCTATTCACTCTTAGCCGTTGCAGTTTTACACGTAAGAAGGGGTGCAACAACAAATGTAGACAAGGGCCCCCTCTGAATCCTTGAAGCAGGGATAAACCTTAAACTGTCAACCTGTCGACGTACAATAAGTTTTATCCTCTCTTTATTATAGTAGTATAATGTGTAATTTGAAATCATTTTATGAAAGCAAAACTCTGTTATACGAGATGATGACCATGGTACCTCCTGAAATATGAAAATTATACAAACAATTATGACGTCGTCGTCTCTTGTGAATTTGGGTTGTTGTGCCTCTGCACTTAAGGCACTGCAACGCGTTGGAGCAGAAATATTTTCGCGAAAATTCAGGGTCGTTACAGTACCTCTTACCTTGAAACACGACGACGCTTCGCCACAGCTGTGGGCCCAGCTGGCCGCGCAGAAACGCAGCGGAGCGCGCGATTTTCGAGCACGCCGAGCAAGAGGGTTCGTGATCGGTCCTGGGAAGAGGGAGGATGCGGAGTGCATTGTGTTGTTCGCCGGCCAGGTTTACGACGCACGGAGCTGTCGTGGGGGTGTTGAGGGGGGGAGGGACCCCAGAGCCGTGAAGTTGCGTGCTTTTTGTTTGGAAGGGCAGGTGTGAGGACGCGGTGAGCAGCCGAGGTACCCAGCGTCGAGTCGTTGGTGCGGTTTGGGTGGTCCTGCGGTGTGTACTGTAGGCGCGCGTACACCTTGCCCTCGCAAGGCACTAGACAGCAAGGAGGCCGCGCCAGAAACCGACCATCTTATTTATTTATGGCTAAATTCGTCCATAGGCTTGTTTAGAATTGGTACGTGATTAAGTGGATTTAACATTATAGTTATAGTTAGTTCGCGATAAACTGAGCACTTTTGAAGTCCACTTCGTCTATAGTAATAATAATAATAATAATAGAAATAGAAATATATATGTATTTTATTGTGACATCATTCGTTTACTTTTGAGTTCGGTACAATCAATCCACTGTGATTTTTACGTACGGTGCTTTGTTTATGTTAATAAGCGGCAGGAAATTAGTCTACATAAAGGTTGTTGTAAAAAATGTGGGAGGGGGAGGGGGGAAGTAACCAGGGTTTCAAAAAGGATCACTTTATCCCGAACCACCTATAATACACAAACGTACACGTGTTGGAATTTACGTATACTTAAAAACAAAATAGGCTAATAAACGAAGTAAATTTTTTTTAGCAATTTTTAAAAATACATCTGTACGTGAAAGTTTTATGTCTTATTTTGTCAGATTTATGAAACGAAAGGATATATATATATATATATATATATATATATTTTTTTTTTTTCCTTTGACTGAGTGGGGACAAGTGTTTTTTGATCTCCCAATACATCTTCCGAAATTTTTCTTGCAATGTAAGTGAGTTAACTTCGTAAATGTATCTATTCTATTGATGTAGTTGAATAGATTTTTGTTCTTGTATCGTGGTGACGGTTGGAAACAAAGTTCTCTTTTAATTATTTCGTTTTACTCACAAGCCGTTCTGGACTCAGTTTTGTAGTACCAAGTTCACCATTTTAAATATCTGCTTATTTTTGCACATAATTCTGTCTGTCGGTTAAAAAAGTTATGTACGTTTTCATCTTATTTTTATTTTATTTCTCTTATACGGCACGTATAAATAAACAGTTCTTTCCCAGACAACTTTCTAAGTTTTCTCCTACAACGCCTTAATTTTTCAGAATTCTTTTGGTTAAATCAGCTTAACGTTTCGTGGTATTTTTGTAAGTATACGTTTTATTATTGTCGGTGTATTTTGTATCCGTCACATGCTGCTTTTTATCGACTATGTAATGTAAAACGTCGGGTTGTGGCTTACGACATATCATTAAGAATCTACGATTTTTTTTACGAAATCGGTCATCATACGCTTACGTCGAAACTTATGTGAAAGAATAAAAACCAAACGCTGATAACATTCTCAAGTTTAAATCAAAACTGTACACTTGCGTGACATTATTTCGTACTACGCTAAATATAACAAATATTAAACTGATACGATAGTTAAATATACTACGTTTAGAGGAGCGTGGTGGAACGAACCGAGCGAGGTGGAGCAGTGGCAAAAACTCGCCTCGCATTGGCGAGGATCCGGGTTCGATCCCCGGCGCCGACCATCCTGATTTCGGTTGTTATAGGGTTTTCCGAAATCACTCCAGGCGAATGCTGGAATGGTTCTTTAAACAGACCCAGGCTGACTCCAACTCGTTTCCCCCATATATCTCTACCAAGGCTCTGTGCTGTTCGAGGGCATGTAAAACCAAACAATTATCAGGTTTTTTTTTAAAATTAAGATTACTTACGAGTGAAGTATGGTCCCTCAGAGTTTAAGACAGAAGCAGTCAAGCGGATTGTATTTTATACCGCGGATTTGCCTGCGTGTAGAATCCCTATAGGTTTATAGTGTTTTTCGCAATACCTTTGTCCGTGGTCGGCAGTATTCTTTGAATCTTAATATATAAAACTAGCCGGCCGGCTGCGGCATTGCCCGCTTGAAATTATGTAATTTAAACAGTAACTCTGGATAAAATATGTGATGAAGGCATTTAACAGCTAGCGTACTCAATAACAGTGAACTAATTAACTGTCTTAGCTCAGTGTAAAGAACGCTCGCAATATACTCGTGTGATGTCATAGTAATTCCCATCGCAAAGTCTTGCACGGAACACGAACCCGTAACCCCACCCCTCCCACACTACAAACTTTATACAATACTTGTGTGAATGTTAAAGGCATGCCGTGATATTTCTTTCGTATGTAGTGGCTACAGTCCAAAGAGGTTTTATTTATGAGTAGTTTGGCAAAAAGAAACAACTGTTGAATTATTTCTCCGTGATCATTCTTTTTCTTCGGGAGACTGTAACATTTTACTGTTTTTCACATCCTTAATTTTCGAATTTCATAAAATCCTGAATTTAATTTGTAGATATTTACAAAAGTTTCATTCTTATAAAAAAAATCATCTCGATATATCAACGGGTATAAGCGGTACAGACGATTATTTGAAAACACATTTTATTTTTTTTAACAGCTTTCAAAAGGACGAATTTCGAAAAATCCTTAAATTTCTTGTTTGATATTTACGTAAGAATATTTTTAAAGCAAAAACCATTTCAATATTTCCACAGGATTAGGAGACAAGCGGGATTAATTAAAAACACGTTATATATTTTTATGAGCTTTCAAGGGCGAATTTCGAAAAATTCTAAAAATACTTTTTAGATATTTACTTAAGCATCATTAAAAAAAATCACTTCACTATCTGAAATGGTATGAGGAGAAATCACGGATTAATGAAAAACCCATTTTACTGCTTTTCACCCTCTTAATTTTCGAATTTCGCAAAATCGAAAAATTTGCGAATATGCATTTCTTTGGGCAATTTTATGAAGTTAAAAAAGTATGATAACATTCCCGGTTAATGAGTTATCAAGGATTCTTTTAAAACACATTTCACCCCTTTTCATCCCCTTAATTAATGAATTTAGGAAAAACGTTTCTTAGTGGGTGCCTACGGGGCAAGGGGAAGCTTCCCTCAAAATTTCATGGTTCTAGGTCCAGGGGTTTAGGCTGTGCGTTGATGAGTGTGTGAGTGTGTCAGAACACTTCATTTTATACTATATATTAAGAAGGGGTAGAAAGAAAATTATCGTCTACTAATAATAAGGTTTTGAGAATTCGATGTGAAAATGGGGGTGAATTTAATTCCTTACAGTTTAAAGGTTGGTGTTTTAGAAAGGGAATTGAAATAGAATATACACCACCATATACCCCTCAGTTGAATGGACAGAGTGAGCGAATGAATAGGACATTGGTAGAAAAAGCGAGGTGTTTGTTGAATGACCTACCCTAGTATTTGTGGGGCGAGGCTGTCAGGACAGCAGCATACCTGTATAATGGGCTTCGTAGGTTTGATGGAAAAATGCCTGCTGAAACTTGGTATGGGCAAAAGGTGAACTTTGATGTAATTAGGCTTTTTGGAAGTAAAGCATTTATTAAGAACAACAGCCCATCTTCTGTGGGGAAGTTAGACAAGAGAGGCATGGAGGTATACATGGTAGGATATGCGTCAAATACCTACAGGTTCTATGATGTAGATAAAAGGAAAATAATTGTGTCTAGGGATGTTCGGTTTTTAGACGATGAATACCCTCCTAGGTTAGTAGTAATAGAAGAGGGAAAACGGGTGGAGGAACAAGTTGAGAGTAAGGCTAGAGTAGAAAATCCACTCGGTGGTGGTGAGAAATGTGCAGTGAGAAAGTCTGAAAGGATCAAAGTACCTCCAAAATGGCATCAGGACTACATCACGAGTGATGATTATATTTCACATATAGCGTTGAATGCTGCTTGTTTTTTTAATGATAGTATTCCTGACTCTGTGTCAGCTATAGAGGATAATCCTCATAAGAATCTGTGGAAAGAAGCTATGCGAGAAGAGATTAAATCACTGGAAAAGAACCAAACATGGAAGTTAGTGGAGAAGCCTGTAAATGTGAAGCTAATAGACTCGAAATAGGTATTCACAGAGAAGGATGTTAATGGCACTAATGTTAAAAAGGCCAGGTTAGTGGCAAGGGGATGTTGTCCACAATTAGAATCTTGTTGTCTTTGTCATTGCAAAAGGAGTGGGTAGTTGACCAGTTAGATGTGAAAAGTGCATTCTTATATGGAGAGTTAAGTGAACCTGTTTATATGCAAATACCTGAGAGGGTTGTGGTAAGGAACAAAAATCTTGTATGTAAGTTAAAGAAGGCTTTATATGGTCTTAAACAATCTCCCGAATGCTGGTATTACAAATTAAGTTAAGAACTGTTAGGAGATAAGTTTACAAGATCAATGACTGATCCTTGTTTGTTTTATAAGGAAGGCTTGTACTTATTAATGTATGTTTTACTGATTGTAAACAAAAAGTGCAATTACTTAAGGTTTATCTCATGCAGAAGTTCGAGATGAGGGAAATGAATGAAGGTAATGGGGTTTTTTATTTTCTTGGTATAGTAATAATGTCAAAATACTTGCATTCAAATTGGGCAGAGGAAATTAATAGACTGTGTTTTGACAAAATTTCATATGAACTATTGTAGATTCTTGGATTTGCCGATGGAACCTAAACTGGAGCTACAACCTGGTTATGGTTGTGTTTCAAACTTACCATACAGAGAACTTATTGGTTGTCTTATGTATATCATGCTAGGTTCCAGGTAAGACTTAAGTTTTCCTATTGTTTACTTCAGTAAGTTTCAGAATTGTTATGGTAAAGAGCATTATACACATTTGAAAAATTCTCTGCGCTATCGTAATAAAACTAAAGATTATTGTTTATGCTATTCCAAAAATGATTGTAATGTGATAGAATCATATGTTGATTCAGATTATGCCAATGATAAAATTGATAGAAAGAGAATTGCTGGCTATTTCATTAGTGTGTTGGGAAATAACGTTATATGGAAAAATAAGAAACAAACTTGTGTATGTTTATCCAGTACGGAGGCTGAGTATGTAGCACTGGCTACTGCTACTGTAGAATGTTTGTTTGTTAAGAAATTGATACAGGAAATTCAAGGCTTAAGTGAATTTGAAATTACCATGTATGAAGATAACCAATCATGCATAAAAATGGCAAGTATTTTAGAAACTAAAAGATCTAAACATATTCATGTGAAGTACTACTTTGTAAAGGAACTAGTACAAGATCATATTGTGAAACTTGTGTATGTTGACACCAACAAGCAGTTCAGTGACTGCTTAACCAAGCAAGTGTGTTCCAAGAAATTAAAAACGTTTATAACTGGGTTAAGCATGTCAACATTGGGGGAGGTGTTGAATGACAATGTTGCCTGCACTGTATGTTGGTATATTAAGAGTACTTATGTTGGTATCTCTGCTACTGTATATTGAGGTATGTGTTGTCGCAAAATAAAATTGGTCACTACGATGATGAACCTCAACGGTGTACTATTTCTTCAGTACGTTTTCGTAACAGTATGTCCACAAACCAATAAATTATAATTGTAAACTCCCATTGCAACATACATTTAAAAATCTCGTAAACACTTTGCTTAGTTGAAAATATACAAATAAGCTATGTATAATATTTACACGCCGAAAATCGGCAAAGAAACTGAGATTAACCCCAACTATCAAGTCAGCCTGTAACGCTGGTTTTCAGTGTTTATTTCAGTGCCCGGCATACACGGCGAGTTGTCCGAGTTTTTTTATTTCTCCCAAGTAGTTTGTCCTTGACTGCATCGCAGAATTCAAACTAATACTTTAGTGTTCTGAGTCCTTCGGATTGTGGTAACGTACCTTCCAGTAATGTGTTTCAGTTTGATAATTTGAAATTGTAAAATCATTAAAGTAAGCGATAAAAGTTGATAGGATTTGTTCTCTACCCCATATTATAACAGTATGAAGCTGTTTGTATGATTAAAACTGCCATGAAATATTTTCTTTTTGTGTTGCTGTACCCCCAAATTTATGACGTAACTTGAAATTATGTAACTTGCGGCGTAGCTCATAGAGATGTGATGCGTCCGTACTGTTTCCATTCGTCCACAATAAAAAAAAAGCCCCGAATCAGGTCGAGCTAATGTACAAAGAAAGATAATGTTCTTTAGAAAAAGCATTGGTTTACATTTTTTATTGTAAAATTTATTTCGCCATTGATATGTCATGAAACAAAATATTCGCGTTTTCCTCTGCGTAGAAAAAATAATAATTTTTAATACTCTTTGTACGTGTATACACGTCACATGAAATTTGATATTGCAACTGTACGCCGATACTTAACAAATGTCTGAGACGTTTAAAAAGGTCGGCGTGTCATGTATTTTTTTAAAAGTCCTAACTTGTAAAATAGTTTGAGAAGTTGTATCTGTTTATACCCTGGCTGTCAGAAATCCTAAACATTGCCAAGACGTTGATACGCAGAGAGAAAGATACTCTTCGCCGATAGTAGGTAACGAAAGCGAAGAGTCATGCCGGTCACTGTCTGCTGAGACAACGTGGAGGAACATACGCGACGGAGTACTAGTTAGGATGACGGTGGTTAAGTAGTTGTAATGTTGCTTTTTGTTATCTATTGAAGTTCTTCCCCAGGTAGGGAACCAATGTCAAGGACGGCCTGTTAGCACCATACAGGTACAAGTAACTCTTAATGTGTCTTAACACCTGACATTTTTTAACGTATAAAACATGGCGTTGGCTTAATTTAGATAACAGAATCCACCGTTAAAAACTTATATTTTATATCGAACGTTTCTACTGATTAAATACAGCACACAAACTCACACCCACGCACACTTATTTCCTTACTTCATTGCATTTTATGGAACAGAGCTCACAAACGCTTATGTATGTCATACATCAGATCCATTTTAGGATAAGAATATATTTTTCATGGAATAGTGTTGTGTTTGTGTTCGATATAGCAGGCCTACGATAAAAATAGAAATCATCTTATTTAGGTTATTTAGGTGAAATTGTTTTTTGGATGCATGTTAGTAAATTGTATAATATTTTTGTTACGTAGCGTATTGAATACCGAAAGGTGTCGCACTTATAACACTATTGTTTTTTTCTTTTAATTTGGCTTAGTGCTTTTTAAATTCAATAAAAACTTATAGAATCCTATTGCATATTGATCTGATAATTTGTTTCTTCATAACTTAGTATTGGAAACCCTCTACTGTGTTTATTCGTATCTACGTACATATTACAGCTATTTTGTTTTGTCGGGGATTGTCTTATCAGTCTTTAATAAGTACTTCGCCATTTTAGAGACAGGAAAGCGTGGTAGGCATAAGTATGACATTGGCACGCGCAACATATGCCTTATCGTCTGTGTGCGCAAGGAACTAAACCACTGTGTAGTTTTGTCATCGAACACCGTATTTAGATCATGTATTTCATTAAACTGGTAAAACCTCACCCAAAGTCTTATCCACTAACTAGTTTCAGTACAAGTGCCTACCTCTGACTACAGACACCCAACCAATTAACTCATGTGTAAAACAGTTCAAATAATTGTTTTATAATATTTGATAGAGGTGCTTTTCGCTCATCACCTTTGGCTTTAATAGAAAATTTCACATTTGTCATCTCAGAATTTCATAAAAGCGTATATTTGGGCTGCAAACAGTTCAGCAAATTACGATGCTTGTACTGTAGCACAAGGTAAATAGAATTCACGTCATAATAGCAAGTTTATAATTATTTTTACTCAGAATTATAAAACGAGAAAAACTCAATTCAATAATGTTACAGATGCGGAGCCTTCCCATTGCGAAAACGACTCGGCGGAAATCGTGCACGCTAGTTAGCGTTTGGCTGGTTGTGGTGAACGGCATTTGATGCGCGCTTCCAAGTCTCCCTTATAGCTCCGTCGGTTCTGAGCCTCTAACGCACAGATAGGCGGCATACATGTCCTTGCTCGCAGTAGGGGTCTCGAGTTAGGCAGCGCCCTAATTCCAGCTGGTTACGTATTATACAGCATTTTACGAAATTAACTATACTCTCTGTATAACTGAAAAGTGTTCCTTTACTTGCTGCAGCCTACTGTTAGTAACAGAGAACAAAAATCACGCGATCCCTTAATATTTTGTGCCTGTGCGAAGTGTTTTTTTTTCTCAAATGACTGGGCTGCGAAAGGACAGGAGTTTTCAGTAAAAGTAGATGACTCCAGGTAAACAATGATGGAGCAAGTTTCAGCCGAACAGGTTATTACTCCTTTACCCGCTGAAGAAGCAGAGAATGCTATTAAGTACCAAGTTTATGACGAATATTTTGAAAAGAGCTGTTAATTATTCCGATAACGCTATATATACAAAATAATATTTTTTTTTTTATTTATCCAGCAGAGCATTTGAGGAAATTTAATGATAAATGTGTACTTGAACAGCACAACTAGCAAAGAAAATTTCACACGCAAAATAAAACGAGGGCGATTATAACGGTGTTGTGTTCCTAATTTCAAAACCAGTAAACTCTACTGGCAGTAAAATATTGTTCCAAAATTCCTCTACACCTCAGTACTGTACTGTAAATTTGGGGAAACGCTGATAAACGGCTTGGGCCGCATCGGTTAGGCGGCACGGCAGGCGGGACAGACGTATCAAGTTGAGCGCGACGCGACGTTGCCCACCGCGCCATAGTGTAAGCAGCGACGAGGAATAGTTTTCCACCCACCTGACCAATCCGGCTGCGCGGGGCAACTAATTATTCTGCCGTCTGTCCCGATCGAGACTCCCGATTACCGCCGTTGCCGCCCGAATCTGGCCGCGGCCTTTGTGTCCCCGCTGGAGCCCATTTCTCTGGCCCTTTGTGAAAACAAACTCCAATTTCCCCGACACACCCCGAGTTTCCTCTCCACGTGCGAGTGTTGGGTGGCAAGGGTTATCCAAGGTAACGACGCTGTCAAAGACACTTCGGCGTGGGCAATATTTCCTCGTAACAGTTTGGCAATACTAAATAAAACCGGACACGTAGGCGATTGTTTGGCGGCAACGAATAATCCAGATAACTAAAGTTACCGCTAGGGTTGTTGTTGACATCTCTTTTTATGCAGCCACAGGATGTTTTAGAGATTAGAAACGTGATTTATTTTCCTCTTAGTTCTGCGGTGTATGCTCGATGGCTTGCTTACAGTGTAAACTAAATTAAGTTTCTGCATTTCCTGAAATTTTGTATTAAAACTTATTTATTTGCCGCAATCCTAATGGAAAATAAAATTTGCAGTGGTTTACGAAAGTCTCTCAGTATATAATATGTATGATGAAACGTTATAAGCTGTTATGCGACCTCTCATCGCCAGTGCCGTAGTTAAATTCGATTCCGTATAGATGATATTTCCTTTACCCAACAGAATGTGGTTTATTACTGTCACATTTATTTGGAATTATTCCTATCAAAATTATCATTGTATCCATGCTCTGCAGAGTTAGTGTAAATTGTTTTCCGCGTAAAATACTTCATAACAGGGAATAAACACGGTGTAGTTATCATCAGAACTGCCGTCAACTGCGGGTTTCTTAACAAAACAGGAAAACGTCGGACATTTTTTCTGTAATTTGTATTCCACGCATGACGGCTGCAAGAGTAAAAAATGAAATACAAGTAACCATAATCGAAAATTTCCGACTAAAACAGTCAGTATGATTTCTTCGTTCAGGGCTTTCCTCAAGTTGCCTTGGTGTCTCAAGATACCGTAGTAATTTCGTGACTTGTTTTTGTTCCCAGCTGTCTTGGTACTGCTAGTGCGCATGCGCAGTATTTTATAGTACTGTAGGCCTAATATAGGCAGTTATTTTTCTTTAGTGTATTTGATCATACTTACACCGTCCTTGTTTCTAAGCAGCGACAAAGTGTGGTCGTATCACACGGGAAGCGATATGCAAGATGTATCAGAATAACTTGCACATTTTTAGGTTCTATATTGCAACGTAGGGTAATAATAGGGGAACTTAAACAACTCAACAACCTACAACCTAACTAACATTAATCTGGGGGGGGGGAGGAGCCACCCACCACCAATGTGTTATGGGCCAGATCGGACGCCTCAAAATACTCAAAACTAAATTTTAAAGACAGGTAAAGCAAAACAATAACATAGGGGTAGCGAGAGGTAAACATGGTTAAAATAGGGGAATGGGATATTTTCAGGGACTGCAAGTATTTCTTAAAATCTACAAATAATTACTTATTATCCAAATGTAAGACTTTACTTATTCTACTAGAGGAAAATAGTACCGATCAGGAGTAATTAATTAAATAAAGGCAAATGCCAAGAATATCGGGTTCAAAACAACTCTGTATTAGCTCGAAAGGCTTACAAAAGTGATTCTTCAGCTCGTACACTGAGCAAACAGTTTTACAATTACAATGCTATTTGTTATAACTTCAAAACAAACGAGGGACGGTTTCTGACACGAAGGGAAATACTAAACTTTATCTATAAAATTCATACTTAACAACTGCAATTTAAACGCCAGATTACTTTACTTAAGGACACATTACTCAATGAAAATAAAGAAAAGGGGGGGGGAGGGGGTCAAAGATACAACTTGGAGACTGACTGACATTACAATAAAGTAAGTGACTCTGTATGACCTTTGTGTGACTCTCAGCTCGGACCTACTGTTCTACTAACACACAAATAGGCTACTTAACTGATCACATGTTGTACCGAAGTCCCTCGGGGTTCCTCCAACCCTCAGCCTCGACGAAGGAATCAATCAGTCGAAGACCAAGTGGTGAGGATGGAAGACACAAGACTAATCGGGAATCAGCCCGAAACGTTTCTCAACAACTACTTTTATAAACTCAGGCTCGAAAACACTTCCTGGACATTCAAACGACTGCGCACGTGGTCAAACAGTTAAAATTTAGCGAAAACCGACGGGAGTGTTGATGTTATTCCTCCAGAACATCTGCGCAGCGCTGAAGTACCAACATACACAATTTCAGGACTGCAAACCTGGATGACATCAAGCCTGCCAACTTAAACAGGTTGTTTTCTCGGGCTGCTACCGTGAAGCATTCAGGAGATGGGGAGGGGGAAACAAGCTGCGCTAGCTTTTCTCAGCTCGACTGTGCGGTAAACCTACGGTATCCCAGCTGATGACCAGTGACCTAATCAAAACACATCGCATGAACTAGCCTGTACGTGGCCCACGAGTACCGTAAACATAACTCATCAGCTGTTGTTTCGCTGGGCGCTCAGTGACGTAACTAAATGCAGGTGGACAAAGTGCTCGGCGCGCGCACAAACACGGCGACAAAAAAAGACACTACTTAACTAGAAAGCTACAAAGAAAATAACACCACGTATTTTGTGTACAAAGTTACAATTAAATCTTACATCACCCAGCTCTACTCGGGATAGCAGCGGCCTACGTGTTCTTGTATCACGGTCGTACCGTGAAACAATCACCTATCTCAGGCATAACATGTAGATGTTTCAGGGGGGGGGGTGTTGACAAAAACTCTAAAATACAATTAATGATACACTGCCGCTATTATTAAAAAATAACTGGAATTCAATAAACTCTAAAGTGAGGAATTATTTAAAACAGGGATCTGAACAGAAAATTAAGGTTTCTTAACAAAAAACAAAAACCGGAAAAACCACTTTGTGACAATATTGTAGAAGGGATTTAGTAAGCAAACCCCTGATCGATGAGGTTTCAATGAGCAACCTCTGTCCGGAAAAATAGATGTTTTTATATGAAACTCGTGTTTAGTTGGAGGAAGACCCCCTTGTTACTGTCCTGACTGCAGTATTAATTATTCAGCGTACGTCGGGGTAGTTTTGAGTGCGTGTCACTGAAATATATTTTTACCGGATATTTGTTTGAATAGAGCGAACTTAATATTTTCTTTTAACTAACAAAGTATTGTCACTAGAAAATATACCAAACGCTGTACGCCTGATTTTGTTGACCTAGTGAAGTAATATATAGCTTATTTGACAAAGTAATTACTCTGTCGCATGATATTTATTTTTAAAAGTTTATTAACTAATGCTTCATTCAAGTACAAACAATACATACAGAAAACTAAATATAATCGGGTTGGATGTACAGAGAATCGAATCCGGGTCCTCCCGAATGCGAGTACAGTTTTTTTTATCACTGAGCCACCTCACTCTGTCTCTATTGTACGTATTACTTACTTACATGTTAAAGACATTGTATGCCTAAATACAAATCGCGGTAAAGTGCTCAGTTTTCACGCTCTGGTTCTGTTCTTTTTTCCCTTTCAAACAGTTTGTATCTCTCCGACAACTGTTGATATGAACATATCAGTATAAATAGGCCTACTAAGAACATATTTTGCCGTTCTCTTACTTATGAGGCCACGGTTAAAACGGTATTTTATTATTATTTTTATGTACTGTAGTTTTCATAACTGTCCGGCTTATCCTGAACAGCCTATAAACGTCGTTTCCTTTATTAATTTACCAGAGCAGGTGACATAGATAATAATTAGTTTTTCAAGATATAGCTGAACTAATTGAACCACGAAATAAATCAAACCGTGTAAAATTTATTTGGAACTGTGTAGCTAAACATGTGACGTAATGACTAAATGCCAGTTGGACGCACCGCGCTTAGAAGCGACGAGGCAAGTTGTGAGTTAGCTAAAGTCAACATACTGTTGCGTTTCGAGTTTTTAACGCATAGTCGACGGGTGTCGCTAAGTCCACGGCAGTGTTGATTTATTCTTGTGAAAGGAGAATGTTCAGTGGTTGAGGAAACAATCTTGAGCAGACGAGCTGAGACGCATATATGCATTGATTAGTACGTCCTGCACGATCTTTATGATTAATTTATGTATCCGCTATTAAGGGCGCTGCCTACCCGCGCGTGAGAGGCTCAGGAGCGACGGGGCAGTAAGGTCGACCTTGAAGCGCGCATCAAATGCCGCGTAGTCTCAACAAGCCAAGCGCTGAACTAGCGTGCAAGCTTCCCGCCGAACGGTTTCTACTATGGGACATTAAGCGGTGACCATATAATTTTGTTGGTGGGAAGTCTGTAGCAAAGTTCAGTGCAGGTCGCAATCTGAGTTTCACATACATCCGGTTAGTACATTTTGAAGTACGGTAGACTGAAAAGGCCGTTTTTAGCCATGTTGGAGGGCTTAGAAACTGCGTTCTCAGTGAGCGTGGTGTCTTAACAATGAGTTTCCGACCTTGTCTGAAGTTTGTTTTCTTTTCGTACGTTGGCACAATGGGCACACGTGGAATATTTTCGTAGAAAAAACCTGTTTATGAACACACTGCAACGCATTTGAAGCGTGGGGTAGGCGGCCGCCTTTACTGGGATGTTCACGTTCGACTGGGATGTTCAGTTTTAACTGGTATGTTCACCATTAACTGGAATTTTTACAATTATCTGAAATGTTTACAATTAACTGAAATGTATACGATTATTTGGAATGTTCGCAGTTAAGTGTGATTTTCACTATTAGCTGAACTGTTCGCAATTAACTGGGGGATGTCTACCGTTAACTGTACTGTTCTCGATTATCTTGGATGTTTTGCGGTTAACTAGAATGCTCGCGATTACCTAGGATGTTTACATTTACTTTACTTTTCACCATTAACTGTAATTTTCACGTTTGACTAGGGTGTTTACAATTAAACTTACTGGACTGTTCACCATTAAGCACCAATATCTTCATACCTTAAAAGAACTGCTGCAAAAACCGTATCTTCGGCAGCGAGAAAAATCGATCCTAAGATTAGTGTAACGTTCTTTGAATGTTTTTTATAAGCAGAACACTCATGCACGTTGAGCAGCTTGTGAATAACTTGTGTCTGCCGAAGCTATTCAGACTGTGCAGCGGCCTTGCCTTAATGCCCTTCTAAAATTTTGTTTTCAGCAGTTACTGACTTTCGTATGCTTGCCAGTGCTAGTATAGCTACTTGACTTGATAAACGCAGTTCATTCATTTAATTTCTTTAAAAAATTGTCGCCTGGCATAGCAATAAAGTTAGCTTTTTTGAAATGGCCTTAAAAAGTGCACAAACTATCGTGAATGGCCTTTGCCAGGATTCGCATTGTAGGACACCCGTGCAACCAGCTTCATCAAACCAGTTTTTTTCTTCCCGTTCTTTTTCCTCTCCGTTTCCTAGCCTTGCGGGCTGCGTGAATCATCCGACATCATCGTGGGGTCAGCGAGCGCTCAATTAAAAGCTGGCCGTGGTCTCGTTTGCTGTGGGCCCTCCACGTCCCCGATACGCCTATCAGCAAATGAGACGGCGAAATGAGAAGTAGGGGTTTGGGAGTTGAAAGAAAAAACACGGAGGGGAAGGGAAGCATTGTAACAAGTTTTCCTGCGGACGGTGACGACCAAAGACTAGGGATAATGAAGATTCTTGAATGGGGAGGACGCGGCGAAGAAGGAGGCTGAAAGAATCGAAGCCTTGGGAAAAGGCGAGGGATATGTAGAAATATTCGTTACGGCGATTGTAATTTCAAATCAGCTACGCGAGGTGGGAATAAGATCTGGCGCCGCGCGAGGGTTGTGCCTAAAAAGACGAGCTCTCAATATCCTAGACGCATTTTCTCTCGAATCCAAACTGAGTAGGAAATATTTCGTCGTATGTAAATCAGGCTATCGTCTTGCACGTGGCTTAAAAAAAGGGCTATTATTCAGATAATCGAGGATCTGAATTCTAAAACACGCTAACTCCAAAATATGCAATTTTCAGGAAACAAAAACTGTAATGTCTCTAATAATCGACAAATTTAAATTATTTCAAAAAAATAAATCAGTACTTTATTTGTATTTGTAAAAAAAAATCAGTGCATAACGAGAACATAAATAATAAAAATACCGCCTAAGAAAACTTTCGCTCGATGTGTTTTGTCCTCAGGTTGCAACTTGAAGCTATATGGACTACACTGGTACGGGCGTCAAGTATAATATCGCCTTTATTAGCGGAACACTAAATTGGCACACTATCCTTCTGCATTTTTTCCATGGAACTGATAAGCTTCCGCTCCGTTATTATTATTGTTGTTACTGTCATCGTCGTCGTCGTCGTCGTGTAACCGTCGAAGGAAAAAATAGCGGTGTTATAAATTTGATGACTATATCTATCAGTGTGTTTGTTGTGTGTCTGTGTGGGGCTATGTGTGGCTTCGTGGCTCCCAAACAGATGAACAGATTTCAATGCAATTTTTTTTAAATTGAAAGCTAGTTTTATCGGAATGGTTCTTAGCCGTATTTGATAAAAATCTGTTAAGCTGTTTACTGATGGAACAGTAATCAACTACAAATGCTTCTGATTGTGTTCGATAGCCTGATTCATAACCACGCAACACCGTGTTAACTCTTGGATGCGGTGGTCGACGAGTTGGACTTCTCGCCTCCCGCCTAGGCGATCCGGCTTTGATTCCTGGCGGGGTCAGTCCCAGGATTTTCGCATGTCGGAATCGTGCCTGACGATGCCGCTAGTCGGCGGGTTTTTCTCGAGGATCTCCCGTTTCCCCCTCCCCTTTATTACGGTGCTGCTCCCTACTCTAATGTCACCTCTCATCAGCGCTTAAGACCTAAAAGTTGAGTTGATAGCAGCCTTCCCGCCGACCAGGACTAGCTACCTTCAAGGTGCGCGGCCCTTTATTCACTACAGCCACCCTCAATTCTAGCAACTAATATTTTCGGCGTGGAAGGCGCTCGAATACGAACACTGAAATTAGGGAAATTATGTTTAAACATATCAGCTGTGTTATGGTTTAAAGATCATCAAAAAATACTTAGACAAAAGCAAAGTGTTTGTGGTTGTCATAGTTTAAGTACAGTTAATCCAGTTTCCAGCATACTAACACCATTCTCTAAACTTGGCTAACATGTCTGGATAAACAGGGGGGGGGGGGGGCGCTTGAGATCGTTTCACTCTTCAGAAACCTGCGCCCAGGCCTGGCGCTTAAAACTGGCCCGAAGCCCACCTTTCAACATGACGTCTCTCTTCTCGCCAAAGTACCGCGGAAAAGGAGTGCCCGATTTGCAGTGAGAACAGCCAAGCACTGCGGCTCCAAAGGCCCGGCACCTTGTAGGCCCAGCGGTAGAATTCCTCGTCGCTCTTTCGTCGAGGTCGCCGTCAACCGGGGTTCCTCGCTGGACTCTTGTTGCGTTGCCAGCTCGCTCACCGAGACGCTCACACGACACGTTTCGCGTTGCCACCAACTCAGTTTAGAGAAACCTTTGTTCTCTACAAGCAAACATTTACTGTCATAGTGCCCCGTTCTGTGAAACGGCCCAACTTTGGCCGACCTAGCCACCCAGGCATCGTCTGCCTCTGCTCGCAGCCCCGATCCAAAATGTCGACGGCCACTCCCCTCCCACGCCGCCAGCAGGCGTTCGCCAATTAGCCAATGAACATCTAAATAAACATGTAAACACATAAAATAAATCATAAGCATTATAGTCATACTAAAATAACGTGAATAAAATGCATTATCAGTCAATCCCGGGATCTGTTCTGACATGTCTTACTATTTACTCTCACAATCATTGTAACCCGTATCTTATAATGACTGGCTTTTGCACATATTTTTAGGTTGCGCAACCCTTAAATACTAATCAACCTGAGACAGAACGTCTCAGAGTGCTGACCAATATATCTTCACTTTCATGTTAACCCGGGGACATCATGAAGTAGAATCCGGATGCTTTCCAACATGCGAATTTTTGTATTTTTCATTGGGATGTTTATGTTTTCGTAGTATGAAATGATGTGTTTTTTGATTGAATAAGAAGTAGGATGTCTTAGATAAGTTTCGATTTTTTTAGTGTGTTTGTAAATGTAAGTACTCAATTGTGCTCTCTCTCGAGAGATTTGTTGCAGCAATTCTGTCTGTGTGCGGGGTTTTTCGGTAAATAAAGTTTTAAGTCGATAGCCTTCAAAAAATTACATGATGCACTTTGTGAAAATGTTTACAAAATAATGCTCTTAGGTTTATTTTTCCTCTCGGCACTGTTTAACGAGTACGCATTAAGATTATGTGCTTGATCTTCTGCAAGGAGAAGGGGTAAAATTGAATCGAGGGTTTAGAAGGCCTCCCAGCACAGCTTCAATACGTTGAATGTCGGTAAGGGCATAATGTTTTTATTAATAAAAGCATTTCGTTGATAAGCCGTTTACTGCATACCACCATTGATTTAGCACCCATTAGACGTAAAGTGACCCGATAAAGCCCTCGCATCAGCAGCAACATCCGACACACTTTCTACATGCGAGGAGGAAGTCGTATCTGTCTCCGCTTGTGCACAGGGCCTCTACTCTGTTTCACATTTTGTCGTTAGTATGGGCTGAGGCTACTGTTTACTGCTGTTTAGCTGAGTCTACATTATTTTTACAATTTTAGCTCTCATTAACACACACAAATGAAAGAGGATGGTGCTATATGCATTGTAAATGGACTGGATTAATTTGCACCAGGTATTACAAATGCTAAGGATGTTAGTTATGGTTCTCCTCCAGATCCAGTCGGGCGAATATTTTTCGAAGGGGGATTATGGGTTGTATCGCGGATTATTTGTTGTGCGGCGGACACATCCGTGGTGTGTAGGTATTTCATCGAGGTATTCTTAACCTTTTCTCCCTTTTTCATTCCACCACATTTTCACATCTCCTTCATAACACTTTACACATTCTTGGGCCGGGGGGGGGGGTTAGCCGCGATGGTCGAGTAGCTAGAGTGCTTGCCTCCCACCAATGCGATTTATGTTTGATTCCTGGTGGAGTCGTCCCAAATTTTCGCAAGTCGGAAACAACAGGTCTCGGAGTTCCTCTGCCCTTGTATTCAGTCACTGTTTCATGTCACTCCTCACCCCCCTTTTTTTCAGCAGCGCTGAAGACCTCGTTGTTGCTCCGACTAAATCTCTTCATGCCCGCAAACTTCGGACTGACAGGAACGACAGGTCAGTCTGTCGTATAGGCATAATACAGCCGGCTTTAGTAGACACTAAGTACCTGCCATCGTGTTTACACTGTCTATAGTTGGTGATGACATGCACATTTCCATTTTGAATAATATTAGTAGTACTAACTTAAAAAAATATAAAATAGAAATACATCTTTCGATAAAGCTTAATTCATAAGAATGTATTTTATTGAATTATTTTTTTAGATAAAAAAATTAATTGAATGTATGGAAAATCTATCAGGTATAACAAAGTTGTGGTGTGTAGTTGTTAAGGGTCTATAGTAAAGTATCTCGCGTGTATTGAAATTAATAATAATTTTCTTAAACTTGATTTTTTAGATTTTATAAAAAGAAAAGCAATCGGTAAAGCCAGTAATGTTTGGTGAAAAGAATTATGCAACAATTTGTTTGAATGCTTTATGTGCACATCTTTTTCGTTGCTTCATGACATGATCAGTGATTGGAAGTTTTTAACTTTATTCATCTCAGTCTCCTACCCGCATATCATGGACGTGTTGTGTCACGGTAACATTGTTCTGGTTGGTGCATTCTAATTAGCCACGCCTCTGCCCTATTATATTCTGCCAATAACCACGTACCAGAGTTGCAGGTGTGCACGTAAGGCATTGAAACAAGTAGTACAATTCTTTTCACAAAAAATCACTTACTCTATCGATCGGGTATGGCAAGTTGGAAGTGGTTTTAAGTAACTGCCATTAATAGTTTTACATTGCATAAATTGTTTAAATATAAAAAATATAAAAATAAATATTTATTGAATTTTTAAATAATTATAATTTTTACATACGTAATGTATTATATTGATGATGTGGATCTAAGCAATACACAGTATTAGAATATGCCTTTAAGTATAATATTGAAATAAAAAATATAATACGTATTAACAAAATATAAACATAAGAAAAGATACATTTTTTAATTGAAAAGTATCGATTGATTTTTAAGATAGCTCAGTGTTCACCTCAATTAGCTACGCAAGAAAAATGCGCCATCTTCCCACTTTCAGATGACAGTCAGAAATTAGCATTATAGGCATCAAATAAGGTGATCTGTTGTGATGTCTGACTTTTAGGTATTTTGGGGGATTTTCTTGTATTGGCCATTTATGGCATTTCTGAGTGTTTTTTTCTTTCGTTTTTTGGTAATTTTTGACTGTCTTGTCACAAAGTTCAAGGTCACAGGTAAATTCCAAGATGTCGGTCGATTCGATCCTCAAGATGACCGCCCCACTCACTCACCGCCCTCAGCACATGTCGCCGAATCGGCTATTACATATTGCTCAACTGACTTACCGAAATAATTTATTCACACTAAACAACAGTGTCACGAGCTATGTAGATAGCACTGCATTGTTTTTGTGCTTGAAAAAAAATCATAATATTGGCAATTTTTTATTTAAAATTCAGTAAATTGTTACACATAAAAATTCAATGCGGTTTTCGTTCATGAGTTTGACGTAGTCCGCGACACTTTTATTTTGTGACAATTATTTCATTTCGGAAAGTCAGTTGGTTTTCCTTTACTGTATAAAACCGTGTTATGAAAAAATGGGCATTGACATGCCCGTATACAAAATCTATAAAAGCTAATAATGTCAGTAAAGGTAAGATAAGTGAACTTTACGTCTCCGACATAGCGAGGTGATTAGAGACGGTGAAACACGACTTGACACAATGACAGAAACTGGGGGAGGAATCGCCATGGCCTTCAAGGAACGATTCCAGCATTAACCTGGAGCGATTTCGGGAAACCATGGAAACCACGATGTATAGAGCTGGGGATTGAACCCGGGTCCTTCGAATTGCGAGTCCAACGTGTTAACATTGCCCAGCATCGCTCGGTAAAAAAAATATTGACAATGTATGTCTACAAAAACCATTTATCGTACAAATTAATTTTTTTTAAACAATTAAATTTTTCGGTGAACTACCCTCTTCACAGCTGTCCAAATGTGTCAATCGATTTTACATGGTTTCCTGAAGTTTCTGTAGGCAAATGGTGGGATGGTATTTTAACATAGGACATGGCCGATTCTTCTCCCAGTTCCTGTCTTCGTGTACATTTGTTCGTACCTGTCTCTCATAACCTCGTTGTCGCCTCGACGAAAAACCTAGTGAAAATAAAATTAGTCATGCTCAGGCGAGTTGCCGAAATTTTTTTTTTCAGACCGCTCGGACTCTTTTTTGTAGCTTTTTATGTAAGTGTGCGTACGTCCTTTGTTACAACTTTTGTGGACTTCCTACTCTATTATGTAACAATTTGTTTTTTATTTACACATCTTCAAAAACAGTAGTAAGCCTACTGTTTAATCCGCCATAATTTTTATACATTCCAGTATGTATAACATTTTTGTCTCAGTTATTCACACACTTTGTTTTACAAGCATACTGGTTGTCTTTCATATGAATGGTCCCTTCTTGAGTATTTTTTCGGTTAGTAGAGTGTAAGTAAAGTAACATTACAGATAAAATAATACGTCGGTGAGAATGTGCCCGGGCAAAAACAGGCATATGATTGTTACAAGATAAAGTGAGCACTAAAAAATTTTACCTTCGAAAAATATAATTAGCCGTTACTGCATATAATTGAATATTTACAATAGATTGACAGCTAATTACTAAGTATAGTTCGCGTGTATTTCCATATTTTAATACAGCACTGTCATAAAATTAACCGAAATCGACATACTTATATTTTATACGATTAATAATCTTTTTATTGTCGAACTGTATAGGTTCCTACCGACTACACAACTTATCTTATACGCGCAAACATTAAGTGACGTGTCCAGAGGGGTTAGACATTTCCCATCGTTAGCCGTTACGCGCAGAAAGATGTAAATTGTCTGTAAATAGAAATTTTGCAGGGCTTTTCTGAGTGCTCACTTTGTCCAGAATCGCCTATAGTAGAGTTTATTACTGCCCATCTGTCTTTACATTTTTATTGACCGATTTCACTCCTCAAGAACGTTGATTTGGGAAAAGTGAGAGAGATTTTGGGCAGCGCTCAACATCAAGGTCTTTAGCGCTGATGAGGAGTGTGATGAGGTGAGTATGGAGCAGCGCTGGAATGAAGAGGCGGGGGAAACGGTAGATTCCTAAGAAAACCCGCCGACCAGCGGCATCGTCCGGCACGATTCCCACATGTGAAAATTCGGGGACCGATCCCGCCGAGAATCGAACCCTGATCGTCTTTAGGGTGGGAGGGCGAAAGATCTGACCATTCGGCCTCCGCGGCACCGATTTGGGAAAAAAGTGTCTCCATAGTTTTACATATACATACGGAATACTTAGTAAATGTTGTAACTGAAAGTGCTATGTATATACATACATACGCATACGCACATACTATATACTGGGTCATGTATATTTGAGTCTACATAGTTCAGCTTAAAAAAAATTCGTAGTACGTGAATGTGTCTTGTATTTTTCATTTATTAATTTATTTCTGGATACTTGTAAGGAGAAGGATTACCCATGGTACTGAATCAACGAGAGATAGTGAGAAGTGACTGGTCTGTTCAGAATGACATGAATAATGAGTTGTAATTAGCTGCACGTGCAATCAAACATTGCAAAGTGCAAGCCAGTTGGCTCCTTTCTCTCTTTATTTTTTTTTATCGCCGAAGGCCGTTCGGCGACTTCCTACGGGGGGTTCCCAGCCAGTACTCGGAACACGTAATATTCTATGGAGTACAGCCAATATCGGCTTAATTTCTTTGAGAAGCAAACCGTTGCAATATATACATACAGTTTTATAATATTTACAGCTTATTCTTGGAAACTCAATTTTATTTCATAAATTGTATATGTTACTACCAGTTGCTAATATAAACACAGAATTGTTAACAATTACTACCGACTCAAAAATATCACAATTGGTGTTTTCGAAATCTCACACTCTGGAGGGTAGATTTTCTCAGTTATGTCATCAGGAACTTGATGAACGCCTGTAATTATATTCAAAGTTTTAAGGTGGCGGTAATTTTGGGAAAGAAAAGCATACATATTGTATACGTGTGAAATATTTTGCTGAATTCGATGACCGAAGTGTATTCTTTTCTAGCCGTTTCATTTATATTTAAATGTAATACTTGTTTCATGCTTGTTTCTTCGATGTTTTGAACACCATTCAGTTTCACTTCGTTGTGGTTTTTGCAATGTCTGTTATTTGCATTTTTCACGCACAAAATTTTGACTTTGGTCTCCTAACTGCTTCTTGCCCTTTTGAGAAGGAGTTATTCATTCGAACTCTGGTAAATTTCACTCGGGTTACGTTCCGAACCCGGTAAACTGCAATTTTGACTAACCTACCCTATCCTTGCGAGCTTTTGAAGGAGCGTAGTGAAAAACGTGTTTTTGGTTTTTTTATTTTTGTCTATGTGGAGTTCTTGAATGCTCATTTTACTGGGATAAGCTTGAAGCAACATGTAAATATCGCCGAAGACACATTTACACTTTGATTTTAACATAATTTATCACTAATTTTGTCCGAATTAGTTTCCCTGAAAAAATGTTTTACATTAGACGTATTTTACGTACTGCAGTAGAAAACCCGTGTCTTAAAAATGCCGATTTGTGGCGTTTGATTATATTACAAATAATAATTTATTTATCAAAAAGTACAAGGTAAGAATATTCTTACTCTTATTGACACAGCTTTGATTGATTTTCAACAATGGTTTAACATAGATAGTTCGTTTAAAACATTTGTCGGAGTGGGATAATAATAAAAAAATCTATGTATCTCAGTGATACCTGTAATAACTGCCATTATTCTTAATGTGTAGAGCCCGGAACATTTTGCGGGTTCAATGACCTTTATGTTTAGAGTCCATTCTCCTATGCATACTCAAGCTCCGACCATTTGTCCACTAGATGCTACTCAGTGGAACAACAGACAATGAACAAATAGACGGGACTTGAATGTGCATAGGACAATGGATTCTAGCATGCAAGTCATTGAATCCGCGAATTTTGAGCTCCAATTAAATCGGTCAAAATGTCAGTTTATTGGAAATTTTTCTGAAGAAAAATCGTGCGATCGATTTTCGACTTAACCCATTGAAAATTCGTGACATCGGTGACAGAAAATGTTATTCTTTGCTTTGTAGGACGGCTGTATGAATTCCTTTTGCATTTCGTATGTTTCTTATATCCTATTAGCGAGTCAATTGGTTTCAGAGTTGACGTAAATGTCTACATTATTTGCATTTGAAAGGTCGAAACTAATCTGCAATGTTTTGTCGTATTACATACAGGTTATCAACGTCTGGCTGGCGTGTTGTACAGCATTTGACGCCTGTTTCCTTGAATTTATGTAAATAATTTCTTAAGGTCGCTGCCTACCTCAGTATCTGGCAAGAATAAGGGTTGTGGTTTACATGCTAAATTTAATTAATTGGAACTCAGTAGCTACCGAACCTACATGTATGCAACCACTGACTTACTTGTTCATCGTGGTGCGACCAACATTGCCATCGAATCTGTCAAGTTTTTATACACTCGGAAAACTGTGATAATGAAAGTATTTTTTATTCCAAAAACACTCGAAGACACATTTTTTTCCTTCCGCATATTCATTCTTATGTAAATATTTTTCTCTTCTCAATGAATGTGAGAAAGTGAGAGAGAGATTTTGGTCAGCGCTTAACATCGAGGTCTTTAGCGCTGGGGAGGGGTGATATGATGTGTGTATGGAGCAGCGCCGGAATGAATGGCGGGGGAAATGGGTGATTCCCGAGAAAACCTGCTGGCCAGCGGCATCGTCCGGCACGATTCCCACATACGAAAATCCGGGGACCGACTCCGCCGGGAATCGAACCCGGATCGCCTTGGTGGGAGGCGAGAGATCTAAAAACTATTGGCCACCGCGGTCCCTGTTCTCAATGAAGAAAATGTTTTTGTCAGAAGACGATATGATTAAAGTCCCGTACAAATCTCTGTCTAGGTTTACGATATATGCTAGGGATTTTGTGTAACGCGTTGGGAAGGCTGTATGTATAGTACGTGCCTTAATGTTAATTTCACCAACAGTACTGGCTTGACGAAGGGTGGCTCTTGTTCGTCTGGTGCGACTGAAGGATGGTCAACTGGCTCGTCATTTCCGTCTTCTCGCCCGCCGCGATGGCGTCATTACACTGTCGTGCCGGGACTTGCAGCGCCTTTATTTCATCTGTATCAATCGAGAACAAATTGGCGCCGTTAGCGCGCTTTCTCCCTCCGCAGGTAAGAGACGAGGGCAGGAGGGGGGTAGGGGTCGCCGGGGAACTGTTAATTTGCCCGTAATTATGATCGGATCGGCCCGGCGAAACGAGGTCCCCGGCTCTCCGCGGCAATGAGCATCACATCCCGGCCTTAATTGCGGGCTTAATGAGCGGGTATTATGAGGTCGCCGCCGGCCGTGCCCTGGACGGAGTAATCACAGAGTCTGCTGCTGATTGGACTCGGTACCGTTAACCCCCGGCCGGTGTTGCCGCTTCCCGTCCGTCTTCGCCACGGGCGGAGGTTCTGCTAGGTGATAGGCGTCGTGCTACCTGCCGGTCTACGGTCCTGCACTCGAGTCCCAGCTCGGGCATGTTTTGTCCCTTCACCTTTCTTCTCCACCGTCGACTCTTAAGACCTCGTTATCAAAAGGCCGTAAAACCCTCTCACCTTATCTCATGCTACCACTCACTCCGAGCTAGTGACGATTCTACAGACGGTTCGCAATAAATCGAGCACTTTTGAAGCTTTAGTTAACTTACTATTTTATTCTTTCACATCATTTGTATTTCCGTGCCGTTTTTTTTAAATAATCAAAGCACCCCAAGTACCAAGTATATGTTGTACTGCACTTAAAAGTTATCGTCGAAGGTCACAATAAATAATATTTTTCAGTCATTATTCTAGCCGAGGCCACTACCAGGACACCTCATGAACGTCCAGTCCACTTCACTTCAGTTGTAAGCTTGGGACGTTCAGGAAACATTTTAACGTCCGGGGCTCGGTTGGCGCAGCAGTTAGGGTGCTTGCTGAATTAGATTCCCGGTGGGGTCGAATCGTGCCGGACGATGCCGCTTGTCGGGGCATTTCCTCGGGCATATTCATTCCGGCGCTGATCTATTCTCACCTGTTATCACCCCTCATTAGCTCTGAAAACCTCGCTGCTAAACTATGCCCGAAATATGTCTACCCACTCGGGTAATGCAACGGAGAAACATTGTTTACATGTACAAATAATGTAATACGTGCAGTCACCGGAGACTTGCATTCAACACACTCCTTGGCAACACCACAAACTTTACTGCGTAGCCGTTAATGCACGTGTATGTTTGCAAAAAATACTGTGACGTAGCGACGTCTCTAGAACCTTCCGTGCTATATTGGTCTATTACTCTGACAGCTTTCGTTCTTCCCTTCTGTTTCTTCAGTGCTTGGATGAGTTAGGTAGGCGTCATCACAACTGAGGGCGAACGATTTTGTCGCTGGAAAGAGTACGTTTTTAAAGTCGTGTCCACGGAAATTCCCATGATTCCTCGTTACCGGTGCTCCCAACACGTTGTCCACAAGAGCCCTCAGTTTATCCTGCGAGGCTAAATTCTATTTTATATGAGCCTTCAGTATGACGCCGCCCCAACCATCGAACCGTTGTTGTTGTCGATTGCATTAAAATAAATGAGAAGGAACTCTTATGTGATTTTAGTAGCTTTTTCATAATTCACAATAAACTATATATGTAAGATATCACAAATTCATATATTTGAATGTTTGTTCCGATTGGATTTGATAATAATAATTTGTAGGTTTATGAACATACACTATTGTTGATAAAACTGTAACATTTTACTTTTTTTTTACTTAACAGAAATTGTAAGCGAATATTGGGTCCGCGATTGTCACGTGTGCTAGAACACTCGCCTCCCACCAAGGTGGTCGGGTCTAGATTGCCGGAGGAGTCGGTTTGCGTATACCGGGCGATGCCACTGGTCGGCGGATTTTTTCGGGGACATCCCGTTTCCCGCCGTTTTCATCCCGGCACTTCTCAGCTGTAACGCCTCATAATATCATCCTTCGGGCCAAGCAGATGCTTACGGACGCCCATTAGTAGAGCCAGTGATTTTCGGGGAAAATAATTCTGCAACAATTAGTTTCAATGCATCATGTGCATTATCTGCTTCATGGTCAGTGATTGGAAGTTTTTAACTTTCGGCGTCTCGGAGTCCTACCCGCAAGTCACGGACGTGTGGTGTCGCGGTAACATTGTTCTGGTTGGTGCAGTCAAATGAGCCACGCCGCTGCCCTATTATATTCTGCCAATAACCACGAACCAGAGTTGCAAGTGTGCACGTAAGTCATTGAAACAACTTGTTGCAAATTTTTTTCACCAAAAATCACTGGCTATACCCATTAGTAAGTCTGCTTGCGGAGTGCGGTACCCTGAACCTCTGATACCCTACACATACTATAGTTATTTATGGGCGAATATTTTATAAGATTTTTAAATGTTTGTTGCAATAGGAGTTTACAAGTTAGAATTTGCGAATTCGCGTCTGGGTGTTCCGACCAGCTGCGTCTCAGCCTAAAGACGGGAATAGATCACAATTCCCGAAACGCTGCATTTTTGTTGCTTTTAACTTGTGTTGTCTATTGTCTTTTGTTTGTTGTCCACTGTTTTTTTTTTGCCTATTTCCAACCTTTTTTTAAATTTGGGAATCTGGTTTTAAAATTGTGTCTGGGTGTTGTGTCGATATTCGACTGAATTATATCTGTAGAATTCTTTGTTGTCTCACATTAAAAAAAAAACCTACAGAATTACTCAGGAATTGTTTTTCTATTTTTTGTATGCGTTTTGTATCTGTTTTTAGTTCTTCTATGTATTTTGTCATTCAACACAAGTTTGATCGTCAAAACATGAACAATGGCGTATATACACAAACCAATAAATTCTAACTGAATATTTAATGTCTATCCATTCTGGTGCAGTATCTATAAAGTCATTTTTCGGAGGACACTTTTTGTTTGAAAATTTTATATTTGAAATTTTTTCGTTAGGAATTGGTTCTTAAGGCGGCCGCCTACCCGACCCTTTAAATGCGTTGCAGTGTGTTCGTAAACGGGTTTTTTCTACGAAATAATTCCACGTGTGCCCATTGTGCCAACATACGAAAAGAAAACAAACTTAAGACAAGGTCGGAACCACATTGTTAAGACGCCACGCTCATTAATAACACTGTTTCTAAGCCCTCCAACATCGCTAAAAACGGACTTTTCAGACTTCCGTACTTCAAAATGTACTAACCGGTTGTACGTTAAACTCAGATTGCCACCTGCAGTGATCTTAGTTACAGATTTTCCACCAATAAAATTATATGGCCACCGCTTAGTGTCTCATAGTAAAAACCGTTCGGCGGGAACCTAGCACGCTAGTTCAACGCTTGGCTCGTTGAGGCGACGCGGCATTTGATGCGTGCTTCAAGGTCGACCTTACTGCTCCGTCGCTTTGTGCTTTTTAACGCGCGAATAGGCGGTGCCCGTAACTTTGATTCTCTATTTAAACTCCGTTGCAATAAGTTAGGCATAGTCGTTCCCACGAACGCGTGTCCTGTTGTGACAGCTGGTAAATGTCATTCTTAAAACTACTTGAAATGGGCTGGTTTTGTGAAACGATGAATTGGCTTACTCAGTGAGTGAATAAAGATGAAATTATTGTGACAGCAGATCAAATTTTAGAAACCAAAGTGTAATGCACAATGGAGCACTTAAAACTATGCCATCCACTCGATCTTGTGAAATATTAGGCCTGTAGGCAGAGCCTTAAGGGCGATGACCATTTGAGATCTCTGGTGAATGCAAGGTTAGTTAGAGATTTATGTGTTAAACTATATTATGTGGGATTCAGTACCAGTCGAACTTGAAATGCCACCATTGATTTTGTTCATCTCGCTGCGATCCACGTTACTATAAGATATTTTATACTGTTTTTCAGTACCTTAAAAACTCTTAGCAAGAAAAGTATTTTCATAACAAAAAAAAATCTTAAGGAATCGTCCCTCGTAATTAAATTTGCACCATTTCAGGTTGGTTATTTTATTCTGATTTCTCAGAGACCATGATACCTACGACAGTAAAATTTTTTAGAAGCCAAGACAATAGTCGTACCATTTTTAGTTGAGTCGAAGTTTTGTTACTGGAATATCAATTAAATTATATATATATATATATATATATATATATATATATATATATATATATATATATATATATATATATATATATAAAATAGGAATTTCAGCAAAATTCATATTCTCAAGTTGTCACAATTTCATAATGCTTAAGAAAGTACTATCTGTGCTTTATTAGGCGGAATAATGTAGATAAAATACTCTTTATGGAACTTGCAGTAGAAAATGAATACTTCTAAGAATACGGGTACCGATTTCCCTTTAAGTGTAATCTTCTGCGCTGCAATATTAAGTGTATGACTTTTTTGACGTCAGAGATTGTTCTCCAGAAATACGGCTCGAGAAATTTTTTGATCAGAAAGTCGGCGATAACTATTGTTTAGGGTTTTTTAGTTATTGGCTTTACGAAACTAAGGTTAATTCTACTACAGGTTTGAAATAAAAGCTCTGCTATCAGTAACGTACCTAATAATATACGAAAACACAGTGAAATTAATTTCAACTAGACGAGATAAAGAGAGAAGTCATTAAATTTAATATTAAAGTGAACTAAAACTATTTTTATTTTTCAGATTGTCATCGTCATGTAACTCAAAACTCTGGAAAACTCTGCGATTAGTCAGTTTACACCTCTTACCGATACCAGCGCTTAGGAGCAGACATTTTCCCTGCGACAAACTTTTAGCATTAATCGTTCTAACCTGTAGTAGCGAGACCTACAATTATAAACTGATGCTCTTAGCGCTGAACTATGTACCGTGCTTGGAGATGATGATTTATCGCGGGAAAACTTGACTGTTTGCTGGATCTCAACACGTTCAGCTTACCAGAAGATTACTGGTTTTAGCTTGCACTTGGAGCTATCCCTATTTGACTGAGCCAATATTAATCCCTGATATTGTAGTATATTACGTCTGTTATTGGTCTGCAGACAGCTACGTTGTGTCAGAAGTATATCTCCGAATCATATATGGACAGCTTTTATATAAAATGAACCAAGCAACACGTCCTATAAGTTGAGAAAACAGCTTGCAAAGTTAAGTTGATTGTGTGATGGTTGGTTCAGTGCATTGCAGCAGGTAGTACCGTGCACATGATGCTTGGTTCTATTTATAAAATTAAAATTTAAAGCTTTGTTATGACTTGGTGTATACAAATCAAACAATCTGGAAATGTCGCTTGGTTCCTTTTATTTTAAAGCCGCCCGTATGTTGTAAGAAACCATAGTGTTTTCAAGGGTATGTTGGCACAAAACGTTTTCTTGATATACCATCATTAGAGATATTATATCGAGAAAAAGTTTTGTGCCAACATACCCTTAAAAACTCTGTGGTTTCTTGCAGTATGTACGATTGGGTGTTATACGTCTGACACAACGTAGTTGTCTGCAGACCAATAATGGACATAACATATTACAAAAACGGGATCAGCCCATTACTGGCTCAATAAAATAAGGCAACAGCTCTACGCACAAGCGAAAGCCAGTCATCGTTTCACAAGCTGAACGTATTTTGAAACCCAGCAAACAGTCAAGGTTACCCGCGATAAACCATAATCTCTAACCATCATCTCTAGTAATGGTCTCTTGACGTAGAGCGAGCTTGTACCAGAGCAGTGAGAGATGGTCGCCTGTCAACGACTGTTTGTTGCAGTGGTACGCCGTGGATCCACGCCATCTGCCCGCCGCCGTAGCGTCCCTCTTTCTACAGCTCTCCTCCGACAAGGAGACGGAGCAGTTCCTGGAGCAAGCCACGGAGAAGTCCGACTGGGTTCTGACCCAGTTGTGGCACTCGGTGGCTCGCTCCTTCCTCGGCCTCTTCATGACGCAGACCTCCATCAACGGGTGAGTTGCTCTCTCCTTAGTTGGCGCGCCGCTAATTGCTTCTCCGCACTTTGCGCGCAAACCTGTTCCCGTTAGGATGAGGTGTCACCCCGCTAGCGATGAAAGTCTGCCTTTTCCGGTTATTAATTCCGTTTCGTGGTAGCGCCTGACGTTTCAGCGTTAAACGCTAAAACTTGTGACGTCGTGGACTTCCCTTTGTTCTGCTGGTGTTTGTTCACAGTCTTTCACAACCATAGTAAATATAAAACATTGAAATTCAACATCTTGGGTGACAACATACCTTTTCATATTCTGTCAGCACGGTGACTAGCAAATTCAAAGGTTGTCTAATCGATTACCCATTCTCAATCTAATATATTCTATTCCAAACAGACCGTTAATAATGTTACACTTCACATGCTATTATAAACACTTAATTGAAACCGTGAGAATAGTTTGATAACTTGAATATAATTATCCACCTTGAAGGGCAACTGTATATCACTCGGAAGGTTTGATTCGATACCACTTGGAGAACAAAATTGTGGTTTGACAAAGTAGTTAATGTTTTAATTTTGTTTTTAAAGGTACTAATGCATATTTATTTACTAGTGTGATAACGACTGTTGGTGTGTGTAGAGCTAGTTTACGATATTATAAGTGTCATTTGACACAATTTTTACTGAATACTTTTTTTTTATAAAAAGGAAAAGAAAAAAATAGAATAAAACATTCTAGTGTATACAGATTTCTAAAATCAGTTCATAGCACTACAGAAGTACTAATTTTTGGAAATTTATATTTTAGAATATAATTCATTTCAGACATTCAAATATTATTTGGACATGTTCATTTTAAGTTCGCAGGAACTCTTTTTGGATCTGGAGAAACAATAACTGTAAACCCGCAAAGTGCTGAAAACTTAACTGGTAGCATAAATACCTAGAATGTTGTGTTTGATGCGTGCCTACTGCAAGACTTGCCTGTCGTTTCCGACCTTAAAAGGAGAAAGTGCCAGCATCGTCGAAACTTGGCGCATTGTCGTATCTCGACCAGGGCATGTCTGTGAGTCGAATGGAGCGAGAAGATTGACGTCCATGTATGCATTATTAAAAAACATTATTTATTGTATGGCTGTAAATGTACACATAGAACAATAATGTCTTTGAATGTTTCATGCAATGAGACAGAATGACAAACTGTATTATTGTGGACATGCGCCATTGCAATATTATGTCGTCCCTGAAATCTTACAACGATACTAAGAAAAACAAACAACGAAATACGAACAAAGAGAAAACAAGCCGAGTTGGCTGTAGTCAACACATCCACGAACCAAAACAACAGAACATGAAGCCTGCACGTTGCCTGCGCGTCACACTATAACGTTGTAACAACTTGACAGGATGTCGCACGCATGTGTAGAATAGATGCAGGAAACGTGTCAACGTCTCAGGCAGGCAACATTACAACAGCACTTTGTCTGCATATCGCTAGCACATTGCCTGAATGTCACCAGTACGTTGCCTGCACGTCGCCAGCACTTCGAATGTACATGACTAGCACATTGTTATAACATGAACAGTCTTATTTCAAAACTTCTATATCCATTTTTTATCTCCTATACACCTTTGCGCAAAGTGCAAATATTTACAATATCATCACTTAATATCAGAATGATGACGAAATGTGATTATAAAAAATTAACTATTGTTTGTATTGATATTAGCGTTTGGATGCATAACCACTGATATGATAATATTACACTATTTCTGGTACTTAAATAAAATAAAATGCTTACCATCCCGTTCATAATTAAGTGAATACTAAATCGTTTTACAATGTGGAATGTTATTTCCCAATTTTTAAGATTTTTAAAATAGAGTAAGCGGGATACCATAATAGCTCATGTAGAACACAGCATTTTTTAAATTG
This sequence comes from Medauroidea extradentata, assembly GCA_003012365.1. NCBI lineage: Eukaryota > Metazoa > Arthropoda > Insecta > Phasmatodea > Phasmatidae > Medauroidea > Medauroidea extradentata. The sequence continues at coordinate 52,558 of PNEQ01091814.1, forward strand.
CTTGTACATGTGAATATTAAAATAATTATCATTATTCATGCATGTCAACCTGTTGGTCAGAAATTAAACTGAGATGTTGGGGAAAGTCACAATTGTAACATTTCTGGCACGTGCAATAAACGTGCTGCGAGGTCCCATCTGCAACGTTGCCCACATAACATTTATGGCACGTGTAGGCAACATGTCGATTGACTGTGTAACCAACTTGGCACATTGTGACGTTGTAATAACGTTTCTGGCTTCACCTGTGCTGTTAGGGAACAATGATATTGTAAGTCATTAAATTAGTCCAAATTTCCAAAATACCTATGGCGAATACTTGAATTTATTTTTATGAGCAGAGTTTTCGTTGGGACATAAAATAACTTCGGCGGACTGTCACACTTTATCAAATATTTTGTAATTTTACAACAAAAAAAAAATTGGAACGTGGTTGCTAATTTTTTTTTGTGTGACTTCAAGTAAGCAATTGTTGTAAATGACAAAATAAATTAATTGTAAATATACTTTAAGTATGCAAAATTGTTCGTAAATATACATACAAATGTGTATGTTTCAAAGCATTTCCAGTAAATTTTTCAATTTTTTTTGTAGTCTTACAAAAATATTTCGGAAACTAGTTTCCAAAGAATTTTTTGAAAGTATAAAAAACACTGTACATGTGGTGCTTTTGTTGTATAATGTAGTTTCTGGCATGTAGCTATAGATTTTGGCAACCACAACCACATCCTTGTGTTATATTCTTGTGTTTCTTCAGAGTACGGAATAAGTTGTATGTGGGATATGTTTGTCGTCAACGGCTATTATTGTTTTATCATGAGTTCTTGTACGATTCAGCAACATACGTTTGCTGTGATATACGTTCATCGAAACGGTTGAGTTTATTGGCAAATGAAATATCTCAGCACTACTTACATCAGTAAATAACGTTGAAACTAAAGATTTATTTAAATTAATTCGAACAACATTTTTGCGAGAAAACCATCACGTTTATCCGTGTTGTCCAATTTTGTATAGTTAATGTAGTTAAATAAGACATTAGTTCGCTGAAGTTTAGGCACTTCGGAATGACAGTGGAACGCTGTTCTATATATTAATTACATGTATATGCTTACGAACAATCGATATGTTTCCATGTAATTTTTGTAACTAGGCCCCTAGTTTTTCTTCAGTAATTAACAGGGTATTCAGACAAAACTGGTTACGAATAGCTGCTTTGTAAAATTTGAGTACGAAATTTGTTGGCTTAAGAATATTTGGAGTTGGAGATTAGGGTTATAATAGTTACTGTCGTGTGAATACATAGTAAAACTTAATGCAATACTGTAATTATGTGCACCGGTTTTTCCAGGAGTTCATTTTCTCAAGACTATGTTGACTCATTGTAATCTGTAGTTGGGCCTTACTTTAGGTTTAAACTTTTCTTCCATGCATAATTTTCAAACAAATATTTTAATGTAAAATTGTCGCTACTTTATATTCGTGAAAGACTGTATTGAGAGAATTAGAAAATCTCTCATGCATGATGTGGTTCTTAAACCGAGTACGTCTTTAACGTTTCGACCTCATGTCGAAAGATACCCACTATCAGGAATTTATGCAGTGATCTTCGGCATGTATAATTTTCTACTTCCGTGCATAAATATCTTGTTACAATAGCCAAATTTTTCAGTTGCTGATACCGAATGCTACAGGCTAACAACAGCAGCAATATGGATAACTCTGTTACTTATTACATTTTAACACGTATTGGACTTTTTTTTACAGGACTATTAAAATTACATAAGCTATCTTACTAGCAAATTCGTTTGTTTTACGGATGCGAGTAGTTACTATTCGAGTGGGAGTTACGTGATAACAGGCATTTAACCGCCTAACAGACGTAAACATGCCCATTATTCGTTGAAATCAGACAAATGTGTACTTTTTATTCGTCCTCCTACCCATCTCCTTTTTCTCTCCATCATAAATATTTACCATTGGCCGAACATTATATTTCCCTTTTCCATTTCAGTAAGATAAGAAGGTAATCCTCTTCTTCCTCCCCCATTCTCTCTCTCTCTCTCTCTCTCCCTCCCTCTGTTTCGAGTACTTTCTAATGCTCTATAAATAGCCTTATAGTGATATATTTAGAATACGAACTAAATTTTTGTGCATTTTTAATCTTCTTTAACGTAGCAAGCAGCAGTTTTTTTCGTTGTTACGTGGATGTTACAAATATAATTAGGCCTCTTCAAATTGAAAAGTCAAAGTTACTGCGCCAAATGCGTATGTATAGATGCATCAAATTTGGAATTAAAATGAATCATAAATTTCTGAAAGTAATTTGTCATGCTGCTCGTTCCTCTTCACTAGAAGCATGTTTAAACGATGCGGCAATTAAATATTCTAGATGTCAATCTTAAGCGCTCTTTTTTTTTTTCCACGAGGTCACTCTTAAACATGCATTAGTGATGCGTCCTTTGGGATTTATTTCGGTTCGGAACGGATTTATAATCATGCTGGTCGACAAATACCCACTAACCTGGAGTAGACGAGAATACATTACGGAGGTAATAGGACTCGGTTAACTTATGCGTTGTTATTGTCGAATGTCAAACTGCTGTGCCTCCTGCAGGTTGCTTCGTTTTATCTCCGTGGCCAACGACGTTATTAATGTTACACGGGACTGCACCGTTAAATTCGCGTCCACAGCCAGCGATATGCAGGCCCCCGCCGTGCTTGAATTCGTCGTGGGACGAATTGCTTCGCACTCTTGGCGTCGCGGTCTGCCGGTTCTCGTCTCAAGGTCAAGTATTGCTGTACTCTAGTTTATAGTTTACATATGACGAAAAATCGCATAGTTTTTTATTAAACGATTTTTTTTGAATTCACTAAAACATTTCGTTTGATCATGAATTTCATTTGTAAGATTCCTTCAAACAATACGTATTTTCGACGCGGTTTATTTCGATCAACTACTCCTCTCCAGAGTTACAATTTAATTTAATGTGTATATATCTTACTAGCCATAAGAGTAATTTTTTTCACAATTGTTTTAATTAATAATAATTATTAAGAGTTATTTTGACCTGAAAACGACCAGGACATCTCAAATGTTTTGCGGGGCTCGTGCTTAAAACAATACGTAATTCAGGTACGCATTTATTAGTAGAGCCAAGATTTTGTGACAAAACTTTTTTTGCCCCACTTTGTTTCAGTGTGTCTCGTGCACATCGGCAGTTCTGCTTCACGTTTATTGTCAGAGTGCCTTTTTTCAGATACGTTTCTCACTTGGCTGCACCAATCAAATTGTGACTTCGTACGTCTGTAATTTGCCAAGGCAAGCGAGAGTAAAATCATCCAATCACAGACGATGTAACAGAGTTGTAGATGTGCACATGACGCATTGAAACCAAATGTTGCAAAAATCTTTTCACCATAAAATCGTTGCTCTATTTATTAGTTGTGTTTTATTATTTCAGCTACAGCTGAAGTTTGATCATGTGTAGTAGGCCGCCGTGCCGTTGCGTTGTGGCTATGCTTCGATCAAATCTTGTCGAAGACTTTGTTTTCCTAAACTTTAAAATAAGTATTTCTGAAATTTTGGAAATTTGTTTATTACTTTTAGAATTTTTTTAAATACAAAAGTACGTTGTATTTTACATACGTAAAGCTCTATCCAGTGTCATGTAGGCCTACTTCCAGTGTGAATTATTTCGTTTCATTATATTTGTTGGTTTTTTTTTGGGGGGGGGGGTGTATAAACAAAAATCATGCAAATTTTGACGTTGAAATGCCATTATGGGAAAACTGGCTGAGCTATTTTTTTGTAAGAGGATTATGAACTCCTAAGTAACGTCTACAAAATTAACAGTTTCGTACAAATATAAAATTATTATTTTTTCCCTCTTGAACGTCCTTAAGATAAGAAAACACAACACGGAGATAACGTGATAGGCATGGCGTTGTAGATGATCAATGATAATGGACGAGGTGTACAAAAATCTTTATATGTGGAGAAAATAAGTGACGAAAGGAATGTTGATTGACCTTTTGAGCCATAAAAAAAATAAAATTATGGGTTGATGTTCACGCAAGGCAAACACACGATTGAAATGCGTGGCATGAGAGCTTGCGTGATGGCTATTTCTTTTCGCGAAAATAATAATGAAAACTATATAGGTGACACTGGTACGGGCGTAATTAGTAATACATTCTTAATGCACGATGCACTTAAATGGCCAGCATCGAGGTCTTCAGCGCTGGTGAAGGGTAACATTAGGTGAGTATGGAGCAGCACCGGGATGAAGGGGCAGGGGAAACGGGAGATCCCCGAGAAAACCCGTCGACCAACGGCATCGTCCGGTACGATTCGCACATGTGAAAATCAGGTGTCCGACCCCGCCGGAAATCAAACCCGTATCGCCTTGGTGGGAGGCGAATTGTCTAACCATTCGGGCACCGCGGCCCCTACGAAGACTTCGACTTCTGTTGAAGTGGCTGTATAATTTCTGTGCGCTGCGAATAGAGTGGGCACGGTGGAACCAGTAATTATATCTCAAACATAAACAAGTTGACGTTATTATGCATAAACCGACAACAAAAACGCCAATTATGAGTAAATCTTGCTTAAAGTTTATTAGATTTGAAAAGTTTTAAAAAATTACTATCGCTACAACAGTACATTGGACTAGAATACTGTATGTAAGATTGTTCCAAAGTTGAAAAATATTTTATATGTAAGTAACAATTAGCGTATAGTTATAAATGATGATTTATCGCGGTAAAACGTGACTGTTTACTGGGCTTCAACACACGTTCAGCTTACCGGAAAATTACTAGTTTTCGCTTGTATGTGGAGCTGTTGCCCAATTTGACTGAGTCTTTAAGAACCCTGCTGTTGTAATATTTGATTACTGTTGTTGGTATGCAGACAGCTAAGTTGTATCAGACTTACGTCAGCCACTCAGGTGTGTTATAATTAAGGGATATTGATCTCTACCTTCTTGGATTTATCTCTTTCTTCTCGATAACTTCTGTTCCAGGCGATGTATCAGGATTTTTGTCACGACAACGCATAGACACAAACTTAATCGATTTTCTGTAATTGCTGGAATTATAATATATTCAATATTTTGCAACGGGAAACAGCTGAAAAGGAAAAAATTGCTTTATTTACTGGAGCGACTACAGAGGTCGCAACATTAACAGAAACAATGCCACATTGATTCCAAAAAGTGAATGAAACAATAAACTATGCCTTGTCAGCGCGAAAAAAGTAAAACAATGTGTCTATTCCCTGATTTAAAAGAAAAACCGTAAAACCGATCTGACAGGGATCAATCCCCCTTAACTAAGGCATTTTCAAGGGTATGTTGGCACAAAACATTCCCGCGATATACCATCGTCTCTACGTATAGTCGGTTAGAGACCTGAGAAATTTGCGTTTTCTTTCAGGCACAAGCTAGAATTCCATCAACTGTAAGTTCGTGTTACTTTCACAATTGGCCGTTGACTTATCTAACACCGCATTGAAGTCGATGAGCCAGTAATAACAATGTAACTAAGCGCGGGCCCATTTTACTATGTCAGCAAGCAGCCGATGACCAGATACTGTCTACTTTAGTAGGCCTACACATATATTCTTGGAGGCTAGCCTACAGGTTAGTGAACCCGCGAATTTTTCCTGTCTCTATGCATAACACCGTCCAAGTGATATACAGGTCCGACCGCTTGGCTTCTGGGCCAAGGGTCACTGGTTTGATTCTCAGCCGGGGAGGTCAATATTTATAGGTGTCTCTCCGGGCTCAGGACTGGGTGTTGTGTTGTCTCATACATATACCACGGAAGGCAATGGTGAACTACCACAGAATCACCTCGCTTTGTCGGCCTCGGAGGACGTGGTTTCCATCACCCGGCGGGCCCCGTGGTTCCAAACCTTCTTTTGGGCAGAAAACCAATCATCATCAGTGATATACAGAACTTGCTATTGCCGTGCGCATTAAATACTGGAACACTGTAATACAGTTAAAGTTTGCGTAGTGGGTTGAGGGGCCCGCCTCGTGGCACATGTGTTTGTGTGAGAGAAGTATGGTGCTAAGGGCGACGTCGTATGGGCCATACAACGGTGCGTCGCCTCTACGCTTAAGGCGTGCAGTCTTCGCGAAAAAAACAAATTTCCTATGGGACTTTAAGTGGTGACCCTATTGTTTTATTTACGAAATCACTTTACTAAAGTCCAATGCACTACCTTTAAGCGGTTTCACGTGTATTCGGCTAGTATATTTTCCGCTATAGCAGACTGAAAATCCCGTTTTGGCCCATTTTGACGTGCCCTTAAAGGGGATTTCTAATACGTGTGTTGTTTTGTAAGTACTTAAGGGCAGCCGTCTGAAGTGTGTGTTCTTTTCGTAGAGAAACGGCGTGAACACACGTGTATTAGTTTCGGTGTAAAACTTTTTCTTCAAACACGCTGCAGTGTGATTTTATTGCAACGAGGCGGGCCCCTTAAGAAAGCACACAGAAAAAGCGTTTTTTTTTTTGTTTTGCCCACAATATGTTTTATAAATTTGGGCCTCACCAAAATTTTGGTACTGATTACAAAAATTTTTGCATAGTCTCTTCAAAACTTTAGGGGCAGCAAAAAAAAATTTTTACAAAACATTTGGTAAAGTCCATAATGACAAAATATTTTGTGATGACAGATAAGCTATTTTTTTTTCAGTGCAATGCTCTGAGCGAAATAATAGAATGAGTCAATTTGAATTAGATGGGAGGTAGTATTAGTGTGCGGATTGAGACTTGAGGCAAGGGTAAAGCTGAACTGGCTGAAATAATTCAGTGATGGGGTATGAGAAGGTGAGTGCAGTTCGTGAAAAATAAGGAAGAACCAAGTGATGACAGGCCAGTGTTCAGAAGTTTCTAAAAATTTGCGTCTTTCCAAATTGGGAACAGATTATTGTGACAGTGCCGTAGTTAGAGAGACCTGCAAATTTTCTTTTGTTACCTGATGCCGCCTCTTCTCATCGCCGAACGTACCCGAAGGCGAGTGTGTAGACGGTCATTCGTCTATTCTATTGTTCGTGTTCGTGCTCGCGCGGTGAATGTTTGCCATTCGCGCCGAATGCCGAGTGGCAATCCGTCTGGAGTTCGGTTTTTTTGTGCATGCATCAAAGGACGCTCGTCCCGAACACGAGTGCGCCCCACCACACATTCGCTGAACATAGTATAGTTGTTTGTTTACTGTCGAACGAGAAGCGCGTGAACTGTGATCTAAACGTCCGTACGTTAGCGAAAATGACAGCATGGAGTAATGAACTGACTTTAACATTTTTACGTGTGATTCATTTTGACTTCAACATTCGTATTCGTCGACACGTTCGGCGAATGTGTAAATGCGTACATTTGTCCACAAATAATTCGCCAAAACGTTCGGCAAATCTTTTGGCGATTCGCTCGGCGATAGTGTAGAAGCGCCTTGACAGCAGACTGGACTCCAAGTTGCTGTATTCTCAGTTGACTTCTGATGTTAGTCGACAGTTTGTATGGCGCGCACCTGGACTATTTCGACCAACGTAATGAGGTCAGCTGTGAAATGCCGTCTTATATTGCAGCGCGAGTACGCAAAGACAGGAAGGTCCGGGGCCTATATCGCCATGGAGCGAGTTTGGGTGGTCCGTAAATTCTAGCGTGTCAACAAATAATTATTTGGGTTTTGCAGTTTCTAGCCGACGGTATACACTTTTGAATACCTTCTTGTCATTAATAACAACAACAATAATAGTAATAATAATAATAATAATAATAATAATAATAATAATAATAGTAATGTAAACATATTTCATTGTTACCTCAGACGTTTAGAGTATGTTGGTATGTATATGGAATTTTTTTATTATTGCCACTGTTATGTCTGTACCAAAAATTGTCAGGAAGATACAAACTGGCTAAAAGAAAAGTAAGGAAGATACAAATTGGCTCAAAGAAAAGTAAGCAGCGTTTTGAAAACTGCTAATTTTATTTTACTATGAAGCTGTAATGACGTTTGTGATGATGTGTTGAATAAGATAGCTTGTTTTGTGACTAACGCCTGTAGTCCACGAGTATCTCATGGGTTTCATGATACGTAGGTTACTTTAACTTGACCAGCACTGTACAAAAGGAGCTTCAGTTATCTTATTAGTATGAATTTACTTTGTAAACCTCTGCCCAAACTAATGTTTTATTGAAGGCTCACGTCTCGATCACCAAAAAAACTAGCGCACAGTTAATTAGCTGGCATAACGAAACAAGTAGTTAACCAGTTTAAATGGAATTTCAATATTTAAAGCTGTAATTTAACGTGGGACTGAAGGGGTTACAAGGTTATCCCAAACATACCTTTTGTTTTGATAAAATTTTCAAGGCGTAGTGTTTAAAATTTTGCTGCTTAAGTTTTATCAAATGTTTGCGTTGAACAACTACTTGTTTTACTATACGAGCACTATTATTTTACGGGAATTAGTATTATATGTAACGAGCAGTGTCTCATTGGCCTTAAAGCAAACCAAAATGCGGAGCTGTAACAAAGAAAAACTTTTGTGTTTAACCTCGGCTCTCATTTTCCGTTGCTACCTTTTCAGCCGAAGCGTTTATTTCTCACATCTTAGATCGACTGCCTGCTTAAAGTCCGCGCCACAACAAATCCCCAGTTACAATAGAGCCATCGCCTTCCTGGTTACTCCTAATTATTACTCCCCTCGCCTCTCTTCATTCGCCATCAAAGCGACAAGAAAACAAGAAGCGCGAAGAATCATCATTCTCCGCTCCTTGTCCGTTCCCCGTCTTGCTTCGCATTCTTCCAACCCTGTTCATCAGCTCTTTTACAGTTTCCATTGTTGTTTTCGAAAAATCGTTTGCTCCCTTTCTCCCCTTACCGTTTTTACAGGCTTCAGTTCTTCGTATCAAGGTTTTTCTGATTTTCTTTTCTACCCTGTCGTTCCGTAAATGTTAAAATTTCAGTTTTTTTTTGTCCGTACTTTCAGTGTTAGATGTTACTCCTTATTTCCAATATATTTTCCCTGGGAAGTAAATACGATTAAATGCATTTTTATGATAACTCCGTAGCTTACATTTAGTTGTTACGTGGTGTGTAAGGATATTGTTTATTAATTCTGTACATCAAATGGTACTCTAACGAGAGTGAAAAAGAAAGAGGAAATCAGAAAATTTATTAGTAAAGTGTTTGAGGACTGGCCAGATATTTTTCATGTTATTTATTAAATTAGTTTGGCTGATTGATCACGTAATGGAAGAAAATGAATATTTAGCCGCTATAACAATGATAAAAATAACAATAGCTTATGGGAGGGTTCCCGACGGCGGAGCATACATCCCGAGAGCAGACTTACGACTGATTGGCAGGGTGGCGTGAAATATATCCCTGCGATGGGGAAGCGACAGAATGCAAGGGACTGAGAAAATGGGAGTACACCGAGGAAACAAGCCTTCCAACTTCAACATCCGTCACGTTTCCCACATAAGAAAAGTCGGGGACCGACCCCGCCGGGAATAAAACCCATATCTACAGGCTGTATCAGTACAGCAGTTACAAACTTCCACGAAAGATAGAGGTACAGCCAGACAATGGGAAATCACATGGCAATTCATGGTCGGAAACACTTTCCTGGCGCGGTAGTGACGACACAAAACACAAGAAAGAAAGCACACGAACAAGAGGAGAAAACATGTTTATTATTCTTAATACAGCTAAGAAAATATAACGTAAAAAGACGTCAATCGTCATGGCCAGCCAATGACTTCCCAGCATTTTTCAGTAGTAGGATTAATAAACGTGTTTTCTCCTCATGTTAGTGTCCTTTCTTTCTTGTTTTTTGTGTCGCAGGATCTTACTTTATTTTTATATTTCGAAGCGAACTAAATGATTTATGACAAGAAAAATCGTTTCTCAATTTAAATTAATATTTAATAGAGTCTTACGTTTTCACATGCTGTGTTCACAACCACCACTTATCGTACGTACGTACAAAGTTCAAAGTTGATCAACTCTGTTATGTACGTACGCACGCTATGCGAGGATGTGAATGCTGGTATGCACACTCGGTGTTTCTAACTTTTTACAAGTACGTACGCGCGTACGCTACGTGGTGGTTGTAAATTCAACTTAATGCTAGATAAGAGTTTTTGCTAATTTTCTCTGCATACAGGAGAATACTAGGTTACTGCAGTTATAAAGTTCAATGACCAACATGCTAGAATTCATTATCCTGTGTATACCGAAGCCCTACCATCTGTCCATTACCTGCTACTCATTCAGACAGCAGACAATGAACGAATAGACGGGGCTTGAGTATGTACAGGACATTGGATTCTAGCATGCAGGTCATTGAACTCGCGAAGTTTTCCTAGCCTTAGCAATTAGCC
>PNEQ01091814.1:63061-95729 GCA_003012365.1 Medauroidea extradentata
GTAAGACAACAATTTTTTTCTGTTAACTAAGTGTGTTTCTGGCGAGTACAAAAAATATACTATATTGTAGATGCCACAAAATATTGTCTTCTATGTCAATAATTCAGGCATAGCAATATAATTTAGTATGCACTCCAAAACAAAACAAACAAAGTTATAGTCATAACACGGTGTGTGAAAACGGTGAAGTTTTCAGTCTGCTCCACAGTTGCATGTCATCGACATTTTTTATCCCTACAACTCAACAGAAACATAACAAAACAGACACTGCAAAAAAAAAATCACTCAGTATTTACGGATATGTGTTCACTAAGCACTCAGCGTATATCGCGTTGTTCGGTAGGTTCGGGTTATATATATCACCCTGTTCTAAATTCACTTAGAGAAGATTTGGTTCCATAATGAGAGTAAGTTGGCATAATGCATTTATCATTGCTATATCGCTTATATATTGTATACATTTGTATATTATACACCTGCATTCTGTAACCTGTGTTTTCACTACACCAAAATATTTTTTTTTTTGGCCAATGGCAGTGAGCTTCCCGGCCAGGAGTCAGCTAAAGTAGTGAGAGGAGAACACAAACAAAACAGTGAGATTAGTAATAAGCTAGTGGTTATTTCAATACTACATCTTCATTGCGTACCAAAATAAACTTAGAAAAAAAAAAGTAAACAATAATACGAAGGCCCCCGTATGGCTAGACATATTTTTACGTGTCCGAGTTATAGAGGCTCAGGAGCTTTAAGAGCGATCCAGCCAAAATTATTTGGTTAAGATCGTAGCGACTACGTACAAAAATTACCATATCACATAAGTGGTAAACCGTACTTTTTTTTTAGGCTGAAGGTTGTAAATTTTTTATATTGTTTACATCTCGGTATTACATCACTTTGTTTTAAAAGAAATTCGGTGTTTTGTTCAACGCCCTTTTTTATATCTTGTGAAAAAAATCTAATTTATATATTCTAATTTCATGGTGAATATATATCTCTTATGATTTACATGTTGCAATGCATAACTGCCATCATTTTTCACAAGGTTTAAACGTCAGATATATTTCAAGTAAATTTCCGAATGCTGTTGTGTGTATCAGTGCGTATAGGGCTGGTTATTTTAATACCGTAATATTAATTTTAAAATTTCCTAAAATATTCACAGACTTCCGATGTTGCTTGAAATGTTTTTACGTACTTGTACTTACAGATAATGGAAAAATTCGCGAGTTCAATTACTTGCATTTTAGAATCCACTGTCATGTGTATATGCATGCCCCTGCCATTTGTCCATTAAATGCTATTCCTTGTAACAGCAGACACTGAATGAGTAGACGGAGCTTGAGTTGACATAGGACAGTGGATTCTAACATGCAGGCCAGTGAACTTATGAAATACTCCTTTCTCTACATACAGGGTGAGTCTGAATAACACCGACAAACGCTGGCAGGTGATGCCTTAGGAAAAAATAAGACGAAAATGTAACAACCACTTTTCCCGAAATTGATTATTAAGGGAGCTGTGCCCTCTGTTATTTTAACGTGTTGAGTGTCGTGTACATAGGTAAATAATAGTAATGCCGTGTCCGTCTTCCGTCATAGTTACACGTCCCATGTGTAGTAGATTGCCTACCTGTCAAGCAACGCGCTTCTGTTTTCAATAATGTCACTACAAATGTCTCGCAAACGGGTCACCTGAGAGTGTTCGGACAAGACGACTATTGTAGTTAATTTTAACTCTGCTGGTTAATAAGTACATGAAATAAATATCTTACAAATGTTTGTTAATAAGTTTCATGCAAACGCAGGGTCACAACCACCATTTCCACAACGAAAGAGGTTGATCTTTCCAACCACATTTACCGAGGTGAATGATCTCCATTATACAAAACACTATTTGCCTATTTGTCGCTTAATCGCAATTAGTTTCTGAGTTGTTTTCTTTAAATCATTTAGAAATTCGATTTTTGGGGGCGCTCAGCTTCCTTAATAATCAATTGAGGGGAAATTGGTTCTTACATTTTCGTCTATTTTTTCTTAAGGCATTACCTGCTAGCGTTTGTCGGTGTTATTCAGACTCACCCTGTGTATTTGGAGATATGTACAGGAAAAGCGAGAGAATGTTTCGTTCTAACGTAGCCTAAAAATGTAGAATTCTGCACTTTGTGCGCGTGAAGACGGCTGTGTGACATAATTTAGCTGTTTAGAGGCTTACCACGAACGTTAAGTATTGGCGCATCAGAGTTGGCGTTAACCCAGTCAAATAGGGACTCGACAGTTAGGAAGAAAGTCAGCAATAAACAAATCACATTGAAGCCTAGCAAACAGGTAAATTTTTGCCCGCGATAATCTAGTATTTCTACTTAACACTTTCATTGCGAGTCGTTTGCTGCGCAGATACTGTTACATAACCCCTAGAGATGATGGTATATCGCGAAAATGTTTTGTGCCAAGGTAGCCTTGAAAACACTGACACAACGTAGCTGTCTGCAGACCAATACCAGGAATCTAATATTACAATATCGGGATTATTATTGGCTCAGTCAAATAGGACAACAGCTCCACGTACAAGCTAAAGCCAGTAATCTTCTGGTAAGCTGGGCGTGTATTGAAATCCATCAAACAGTCAACTTTTCCCGCGATAAACCATCATCTCCAATAACCCCTTATTCTTACGTAAACGAACATACACGTTTTGAAATTGGTTTCCGGAAACCGCCATATTGAGAGTGTTTGCTAATAGGTAGTAGAGTGTAGTGGAGCCATGGCAAAACACTCGTCTTGTATTCGGAAGGACCCGGGTTAGATCACCGGCTCCGGCCATCCTGATTTCGGTTTTCCGAAATCACTCTAGTTTAGGCGAATGCTGTGCGGTTCCTTAGTACAAGCCCTGTCCAAAAAAAATTCCTCTCAATTTCCTCCTTGTACCTTTATCAAGGCCTTGCACTGTTCGAGGGCACGTAAAATGACAAACAAGTAAATTTACTGTATTCTTTTTTACGAGTTAAGTATGAATGCCAAAGGAAATTATAGGCCTAACTGGTATAACCAAAGTAGACTTTTCGGGATTGCACTAAAGGCCATCATTGAAAAAAATCGCGGGGTCACTGACCCGTTAGCTAGCCTCCACGACTGTCAGTGTATTCTAGTATACAGCAGCTGCTCATGAGTAGAGCCCGGTAATTTTCGCGAAAAGAATTTTGCAGCACTTGGTTTCAGTACCTCACGTGCGCACCTGCATCTGTGCTATGTGGTCAGTGATTGGATGCCGTTACACCCAGCGTGTGGAGGTTAAACCCGCAAATCACAGACGTGATGTGTGACAGTTGTCCGTGTACTGATTAACACAGTCAAATGAATAACGACTCTGCACAAAAACACTCTGTCAATAGCCATGAAGTTGAACTGCAGGTGTGCACGTAATACATTGAAACAAAGTGGGGCAAAAATCTTTTCGCGAAAACTACCGGGCCCTACTCATGAGGTTTCTCCCTGACGCAGTGATCCCCCCAAGCGATTGGATCTGCATTTAGTTGCTTATTTTTTACTGGCTCAGCGTCCTCCAGGAGTTGTCAAATAGACCAACGGCCAATTACGGCAGTGGCACAAATTTAAGTTTTTTTTTCTTTCAAATCTAGCGTGTGTCCTAAAGGGAATTCGAATATTTCAGGTTCCTAGCCATCGTGTATGTCCTGTATTCCCATCTGCGCATGGTCGCTGATTCTCCGCCCGCTACTGTGCACGACTCTCACGCTCCGTGTCGGGCGGTGTACAACTGGGAGGCCGCGTATCGCGCCCAGCCCGACTCTGGGATCCGCGCTGTAGCCGGAACTAATCGCCTTGTTTTCAATTACCGCGGGGCGAGAGAGTTCTGGCAGCGGATGAGTGTCATCAGCCGGGGATTGACTCCGTGACATGATGGTGCTCCCCGCCCCTCTCCCACAGTGGCGCAACTCAGGATGGCTGATTAGTTCGGCATGACCTCGCTCTTTCAATCGCAAATGCACACGCGAGGTGTGTAAACACGGCTGTGTCGCCATCCAGCATTACAGCCTACCTCGCAGCAGTGATGGAATTGTGTAGATGAAATGAAATTCTCATCATTCAATCAATCATTAGATTGGTAGTATCCTTAGTCTCGTCCAGCTGAAAACATTGTGCCGGTCAGGAGTCTATACAATATACCTAGCAATCAAAACAAATGGAGCCGCGGCGTTAGACTGTTCTCTGGAGGATTGAAAAGGTGGTCATATGTCAGCCATAAGAGTCAATGTATTTTGCACGAATTTTGAAAAGCAATTAAGTTGATATGACAAATATACTGTGTTTATCTTTGTCTACGTTCAATGTAGGATGAGATTCTGCATTAAATATGTGAACCTGACTGCACATGTAACCAGTTTCAGTCAGTTTGATCATTGAGGGCATGTTGACATAAAACATTTTCGCGATGTACCACCGACTCTAACTATGCTGCTTTCAAACCGAAACAATTTTCTGCATTGAGACGATGAGATTTCTGCAACAGAAGCGAAAGTGTAGAAACAATTATGAGATTATGTTTTAGAGTTTCAATAAATTAATTATGTGTTAATTGTTTTCAGGATATTATTAAATAATCAGCCTAAGAGATTATATAGCAATGTAGAACTCGTCGAGATGAAGAAGTAGCTGAGAACAGAGTGATTTTGGAGTACAGTTGGCAGGTCGTTTAACCTATGAATAGAGATGATGGTATATCGCGAAAATGTTTTGGGCCAAGATAGCCTTGAAAACACTGACACAACGTAGCTGTCTGCAGACATAAAATATTACAATATCGGGATTCTTATTGGCTCAGTCAAATAGGGCAACAGCTCCACGTACAAGCTAAAGCCAGTAATCTTCAGGTAAGCTGGACGTGTATTGAAATCCATCAAACAGTCAACTTTTCCCGCGATAAACCATCATCTCTACCAATGGAGTTTCCGGGTGCATGTTGGTAATATAAATTGCAAAACGACAAAAGCGGCACTTCTCAAGATGAATTGACCTTGTAGTTTTAAATTCTTTAAATGATATTTTGCCAAGACGTGCGCTTCAAGTGCGTTGCAGCACGTTCGTAAATCCTTTTTTTTTTTTGTTAAGAAACTGTTCCAAATATGCCTAATGTTTCTTTGTACGAAGATAAAATACACTCCGAACGATGCCCAAAGAGTCGTTTCAAAGCATAACGTCGATTATAAAAATAATTTCGGAACTCTTGAAAATTGCTAAAAACAGCTTTTTCATCGCGTTATATCTGAAAAAACTACTCGGATTCGTGTGAAACTACTCTAGGAGCAAGCAATGGACTTTGCTTAAAACTTTTCACCATTAAAAAGATGTGGTTACCACTGAAAGTGTCAGTCAGGCGAGTGATCAAATATCAACTATACCACTGCACGCCGTTTCAGTGTCCTGCGGTAGAGGCGATACCGCATCAGATGAGCCGTTCAACATCGCCCTTGCCGTCGTGCCTTACTCACACAAACACATGGTCGGTAGGCGGGCGCCTTAAGCGTAAAACTAAAACTCGTACTCGACTTTCAGTTCAGATTAATCCGTATACCTGCTTCAAGACGGAGAATCGATATAGTTAGTGCCACGGAAAGCGAATACATTTATTAGGACAGTTAAATGTGCCCTAACTGACGCCAGCAGCGAGCAGTAAAACTCGGCATCTCGTGTAACAGCAAGGGGCACCAGGGGTCGGCTGTAGTTAACGGTTGCTTGGGCGTGGTCGTAAAACAAGGATGCCAGTTAGCTGGACAGCCGCGCCGCGTCTGGGTCGCGTTAACTTTCCCGCTCTTCGGAAATACTCGGCAGCATTCGTTGATCCTCGGCGATTTGTGGAACACGCTCCAGGAAGCATGTGGTAAGAGAGTTCTGGCGAACCCTTAAATGATCGCGAAAAGATTTTTGTACCACTTTGTTTTATACTGGGAAAAAAAAAACGGTTTTGGGTTTTGTTGTGGCCGCAAAATGTTTTGTCAATATAAACCTCGCCAAATTTTTTTTCTTGTAGCTACAAATGTTGTTTCTAGCCACTGCAAAACTTTATTGTGGGCGGCAAAAATTTTTTGTGGTCACCACAAACAAATCAGGTAGGGATCATAATTACAAAGTATTTTGTGGTAACCGAAGAGCTTTTATTTTTTATTTTAATTTTTTTTTTCACTGTGCAGTGCCTAATGCTCACATCTGCAGCTATGCTTCATGGTTATTGGCAGCGTGTCATTGTGTGGTGACGTCACTTGACTGGTTCAGTGGCAATACGGCAACTTCGCCACTACACGTCTGTGATTGACAGCTAGAACCCAAGACGCTGACATAATTTAAAAACATCTAGTCATTAGCTACGAAGTTAAAATGATGTGAACATATTTTTGCGAAAATATGGGGTCCCCAGTTATGACTCGACATTAAATGACAAGAACCCTATTTTCGCCAAAATCCCTAAAATGACTACAACAGAACACCAAATCTAATACTATTTTGGTTCTGATTTTGCTAGCTTCGTCTATCGCCATCTCTAGAGAATTTTTTTTACATGTAACTTTTTAAAACACTAAACTAAATTAACTACTTGTTGATTACATGCTTTAGTACAGATGCATAATATCAATGTGTTGTTTAAGTTTCGTTGCATAAATTGTCACTCTCTGTGCTCGCCGCTTCGGTAATCCTCGTTAAAAGGAGTCCTCGACAGGCGCATGGACGGCGTTGCAGCGTGTCACGCGCATACATTTCTACGCGAAACCACTTAAGATATTCATATTATGTTTACCTACGAAAAGAACACACACTTGAAACCATGCTTCTATTTTTTCAAAAATGCAGCACGCTTGTTAGAAACATGATATTCGAGCCTCTCAAAATGGCTAAAAACGGGGTTTTTTAGACTGTTGTAACTCCGAAAATATTACCTGAATTCGTAAAGTGCGAAACGAGAGGCATGCGTTGGTCTTTACTTCATACTATTCAAAAATAAAATATTCGGGCCACCGCTTAAAGTCCCATAGTAAAAAGACTACAACGGAAACCTTGCACGCCAGTTTGGCGCGCTGCGAATAGAGGCGATATGCTTCTCGTCAAGCGTGGGACACTAGCTCTTATCGCTACGCTGTTACTACGCGTCAAAAGAGGAAATTTGACACCGCGAAGGACTCCTCTTAAGGGGCCCGCCTCGTAGCACATGTGTTTGTGTGAGTGAGGTATGGTGCTATGGGTGACGTCGTATGGGCCATACAACGGTGCGTCGCCCCTACGCTTAAGGCGTGCAGTCTGCGCGAAAAAACAAATTTCCTATGGAACTTTAAGTGGTGACCCTATTGTTTTATTTACGAAATCACTTTACTAAAGTCCAATGCACTACCTTTAAGTGGTTTCACATGTATTCGGCTAGTATATTTTCCGCTATAGCAGCCTGAAAACCCCGTTTTAACTCATTTTGACGGGCCCTAAAAGGGGATTTCTAATACGTGTGTTGTCTTGAAAGTACTTAAGAGCAGTCGTCTGAAGTGTGTGTTCTTTTCGTAGAGAAACGGCGTGAACACACGTGTATTAGTTTCGGTGTAAAACTTTTTCTTCAAATACGCTGCAGTGTGATTTTATGGCAACGAGGCGGGCCCCTTAAGAGAAGTCCTCGACTGGCGCACGGACGGCGTTGCAGCATGTCACGCGCATACATTTTTACGCGAAACCGCTTAAGTTATTCATATTATGTTTACTTACGAAAAGAACACACACTTGAAACCATGCTTCTATTTTTTCAAAAATGCAGCACGCTTGTTAGAAACATGGTATTGGGGCCTCTCAAAATGGCTAAAAACGGGTTTTTCAGATTGTTGTAACTCCGAAAATATTACCTGAATTCGTAAAGTGCAAAACGAGAAGCATGCGTTGGTCTTTACTTCATACTATTCAAAAATAAAATATTGGGACCACCGCTTAAAGTCCCATAGTAAAAAGACTTCAACGGAAACCTTGCACGCCAGTTTGGCGCGCTGCGAATAGAGGCGATATGCTTCTCGTCAAGCGTGGGACATTGGCTCTTATCGCTACGCTGTTCCCACGCGTCAAAGTTGGAAATTCGACACCGCGAAGGACTCCTCTTAAGGAGCGTCCCTAGCAGAGACCTGATCAAGCGGCCCACGGACGTACATTTTTCAGCGACATCTGGGCGTGTTCTTGTCTGTGAAGGCACCTTGTAGGGTAGAAACCAAGGTAGACAGTGACCAGAGAGGAGTATCTGTGAGTGCAGAAGGTAAAAAGAGACAGAAAATACTTAACTTACAGGGTTGCTACAAGTTTGGAAAACAGGGAAAAATTGGAAAAGTCAGGGAAATAGTTTCTGGTCACTGGAAATTCAAAATTGTAGAACGAACTTTAGGCTCAGTGGTAGAATTTTCCAGGCTTTCGCGGCCGTCGTCTAGCTGACTAGCGCTTGGCTTCTGGGCTTGCGCCGCATCTTCATTGTAGCAGGCTTAGTCATTGATGTTTGGACAATTGCACAACCATTCACTATATAAAATGTTATCTTAACAATTCATTTTTTAATATACTTCCAGTTAATTATACTTATTGCCGTTCTCTGAAATATGGTAACTAAATTTGTCGAAAACAGGTTAACTGTCGGTTGTCCATTTGTAAACATCAGAGTTTACAGAACTGGTTTTCGAAAACTTACCACCAAATTAAATTAATTTGAATATTTTAACTTAAATTATTGAGATATTTAACGCCACATAGAATACTGGAAATTCATAATTTCTATCTGGAAAACATGGAAAAGTCAGGGAAATTTGATCCAGACATTCTGTAGCAACCCTGATATTCGCTTCGCTTTTAGTCTGTTTTCTCACACAAAAAGTAAGTTACTGAAGAGTTTAAATACAAATATGTATTCATGAAGGACGCAGCTAGTTTACTATAGTTAAATTATTTATTCTATGAATATGCATTATACTTTAATTGCGCTATATTACATTATTTCGCTGGAATCTTAATTTTTTGTAATCGTATTGATATTCGAGTTTCAAAACTTCGAGTAGTAACATAGATATGACTTTTGACTTTGCTTCAAAAAAGTTTTACTATGGTAGGTAGCCGCTATGTAATTTTTTGAGATATTAGAGTTAACAAATCTTCCTGGAATGGGGCTAATTTTAACTAGGAACGCTCCGTAAGGATTCATTTGTCCTACTCGAGTCATGAGGGCCTGGTAGACGAGTAGCGAAGAGTCACATATATCGTCGCGACGCTCTGCCGCGCGAAAGGGGATTTTCTCACTGCCGGTGACGATGCAGGCGCAAAATATTCTCGGAGAATGAAGAAATGTCTTAGAACCACAGCCGCCATTTTTGCCGCTTTAATTTTTTGTGAATGTAACGGGGCTGATATAAAACCGATTTCTTGAAAATGCTTTTCCATGCAGACTTTTTTCCAGGCCCTATTGTGGTTTTACCTAATTATTTAATAAAAAAATTTTTTGTAAATTTACTAGCCTTAATTCTATCAATTTATATGGAATGATAATATTAATAATATCGTAATTAGGATAGCACCAGATGGCCATAGTGTCGCACCCCAGTGGCAGGTTTGTTGCTGGTAGCCCGTAGACATCTGCTTGTCCTGAATGATGTCATGGAATGATGCCGTAGAATGAACGTGTGCCGGAATGGGAGGGGTAGGGGAAACAGGTGATCCCCGAAAAAAACGCCAACCAGTAGCATAGTCTGACACGATTCCCACTTGCGAAAGTCCGGGGACCGACCTCCGCTGGGAATCGAACCCGCATAACCTTGGTGGAAGGTGAGTGCGATAGCTACTACGCCAACCGTAAGCGTAATGTGAACCTGCTGTTCCAGGCTGTTGTTTTACGCAAAACTGTGGAATAAGATTTATGTATTGTATTGGCGCCCTGACTGTGTAATATAGTGTTTCTTGATTTTTTTATATTTGCTATTTTCGCTACAAGTTACCCGAACTGATGATAAGCCACCTCAGGGCTAAAAATACTCGTTCCTCAAAGCATAACATGTTGGTTACCACTAAATGCGCGCTCGGGTACAAATCACCAGTTTCTCCTCACAGTTTTATATGGACATATAGCCATTGCTGAACGGTAACTCGAAGGTTGAGGTGGTGGTGTAATTGTTTCGACGTCTGCGAACTCTCTCTCTCTCTCTCTCTCTCTCTCTCTCTCTCTCTTGGGGAAATGTCCTTCTACGTACGTACTTCTATCGCCACATTCAAATACGATATTTTAAATTTGGAACGGTTCCATCGAAGGCAACGAGAACAACAGTTTTCTCGTGCCTCCTTGTAGTTTTAATATTTCCAGAGTTTTGTCGTGTTGGATCTACTGGAGCTATAATTATTTTTTCTATTGTTTTTCTTGTCCCAAAATATAGTAAAAATATACTGCCTACATTATCTTCTAATTAATATTTTTGAAGAAAATAATAATAAATAAGAAAAATTGCATTTTTTTAAAATTTAGCTAGCGTTTGTACGTGCTCTAGAACAGCACAAAACCTTGGTAGAGTTCCACGGGGGGTAAGGGGGAAGGAGTCAGCCAGGACATGTTTAAAGAATCACCCCAGTATTCGCTTGAAGTTATCTCGGAAAACCGTGGAAAACCGAAATCAGGGTGGCTGGAACCAGGAATCGAACCTGGGTCCTACCGAATACGAAGTGAATGTTGTCATAATGCTTTGGAATCCATGCAGTGATTTGTTGTTGAGGGACGGAAGGGAAAGTTGTAAATGTATTGGAACAGCCTGTTTATGACTTCAGTGTTAGAAATTTTTAACATCCCATCCATTTCTTCAGCGTTTTAGTTGTAGTTTTAATCATGCAATTAAGAAATATAAATCTTAAATATTTTCCCTTCATACAAACAACTTACGTAATATGGTTCCGAATGTACACAAACATAGTCTAATTTTGGTAATAAAGGTATGGAAATGCTAGAATCATATTTGTGAGAACGGCGATGTAACTAGAATTCGTGTAAGGTTCCCAACGTGGAAAGTAGATATAGGAACACCGATCACCCCTCTAAAGCCGGGGGGGGGGGGGGGGAAGTTAATTGAGTCCTTACGCTGGAAAATTTGTGTTTGGCGGTGCAAAATTGTGTTATTTAATGAGTTGAATATAGTGCCGTTGTTAGCAAGGTTAATGATATTATTTACTGTTTCTTCAGATCTACAGGGGGTGGGGCCCTGGCTTCGTCCCTATGTGAGTGACTCAGTTTCGATTCCACGTGCAGTTCTTAGTTGATGTTTCCGCTAGCCTCATCAGGTCAGTTCAGGAGTCACCTGAAATGGTACCTGTTCCTGTCTAGACCTGTCGCTGTAAGTGTGCTCGGGGGATATTACACTATCCCGAGTAGTGTTAATTCTGTTGTACATTACGAAACTCTGTGTTATCTGCAGTTTGGTAAAGAACAATTTTCGCTGCTAGTTGCGCTCGTGTTGGTGAGGGAGAAAATGCAGCTGTCCTTTTCCGGTTTACAGATCTTCCGTGGTTATTAAAATTATTTTATTTATTTATTGGCCGGTAAAACTGAATAACTGAAATGACTTTGTTATTCAGTAAAACATTTAATTCAAGTGAATATTCTCTGTGTATTAGAGATGTGAGTGAGAAAACTTTTCCGGAAAATTATGGGTACTTATTTTCAGGAAAATTGTTTATTTTCCCATTGTAATATATAGAAATGTGTGTGTGTGTGTGTATCTGTGTGTGTTTGTGACGTATGCGCTCATATACCATTCATCCGATTGCGACGAAACTTAGATGAGTTGTGCGTGGGCCCGGATAGGTTTCTGTCAAAAAATGTTTGGGGTTGAGGCAAAAATTGGTAAAAGGGCAGAATGGGTACCCAAAAAAATGCAGTGAAAAAATTGGTGACGTGTTGTTCTGCATAATCCTACAGATGATTCTGCGAAAAAAATTATATATATATATAAATGAGGGGAGGCGAAACTATGAAGAGAGACAGAATGATGTACCCTAAAAGTTTTGTAAAAAAAAGTTTAAAAATGATAGATAAGTTGTGCGTGCGTCCTCGAAGCCTTCTGCCAAAAAAATTGCTGGGGAGAGGGTGTACGGGGTACAGTGGCAAAACAAAAAATAGTGAGAAAAGAACTGACGAATTGTGTGCGCGCCTGCAAAGGTATCTGCCAGAAAAATTTTTGGGGGGAAGGGAGATGTGAAGAGGGGCAGATTAAGGTATTCAAAAGAAGTTTAATGTGTATTACGCATGCCGGGGCAGTTAGTACAGGATAATAAAAGTATATTTTACAGTTTTGTTAATAGAAAAAAAGAGCTTGGTCTGCAGACATTCGTGCACGCATGCGGGACGCTGCTAGTGTTGGACCCGTGCGCTATGATCGCCGTCCGCCGGTCTGGAGCTTATGCAAATTGTCTACCCCTTACCGCCCCCCTCGCCGTACATCTGCCCGGTGTTATTGTTGTAATGCGGCATCAAGGTGACCTTCTACCACTACGTGCAACAATGTGATATGTAGACGATGTCCCGGTTCAACGTTGAGCGCTCGCCCTTGATTGCATTAAAGGTTAATTATACTACACGTTGGAAAGAAAATATGTTTTCTTATGGGAGAGTTTGGACAGGAAAATTTCTGCCGTTAGTAGTGCTGCTATCACTAAGGGGTCTAATAAAACACGAAACTGTATTAAAGGTAAATTAAATTTGGCTTGGAAGAGACACAAGTCATTTAATTTATTTTTTGAGTGAAAAACTAATCAAATTCGGCTTTTAAATTGCAAATTTCTTGTAACTGTATATTCACGAAATCTTTGAGATTGGTCAGCTTAACCCCTTACCAATATCAGCGCAAATAGCGACATAAACTGTCCATGTGACACACTTTAAACACATATATTTCTAACCTGTAGTATAATTAACCCTACTTGTGTCTAGGTACTGACACGATAAAACCGCTTCGGCTGTTTCCGTATCTTCAGTCGGTTACATCCAGACCGAACGAGAGTCTGAGCATCATGCATTTACACCTTACGCGCCGTAGACGCGAGGAGTCGACAGTGTCTTCTATTGTTACGGACCCGAAAATTTCGTAAGTGCACGCGAGGAGACGCACAACTTGGTACATAGTAAAAAAATTTTTGTACTTTTACAAAAAGGTTTTTTGGAAACCAGTTTCCAAAAAAGTTTTTTGTAACACTACGAAAATATTTTGTAAAATTTACAAAAATCTTGTAAATTTACAAATTTCTTTGTTTATTTACAAACATTTCTGTAAATCTACAAACAAATTTTGTATATTTACAGCTAATATCTCGTTCAGTTCACAATAATTGCTTGTAGTGTTACGAAAAATTTTTTTGGAAACTAGTTTCCAAAAAAATTTTTTGTGAAAGTACGAAATGTTTTGTAAAATGTGAAAGGTCTCCTAGGATTATTTTGTTTCAATTCGAAAAATCAGCTCATTAGCATTATTTTACTAGTTCCCAAAGTTGTTTACGATATTTGTAACCGCTTTAAAAAGGTTTCTGACATTTTACTTTTATTATCTGACTGATAATGTTCTGATATTACGTTACAAGAATTTCCTTGTAAATGTACAATTTTTTTTACTGTGTACAATGACAGGAGCTGGGAGAGGAGTCGGCCATGGCCTTTGTTAAGAAACCATCCCCATTCGCCTGCAGCGATTTCGGGAAACCATGGAAAACAGAAATCAGGATGGCTCTGGAACCCCGGGTCCTCCTGAACGCGAGTCTAACGTGTTATCGTAGCGCCACCTCGCTCGGTCGTCAAGATTCCCAACTCGGGTATATGTGAGTCACTTCCGTGATTGGATTCATCTTTGTGAAACTCGTCCTTGAGGACTATGAACCAATAACAAACCTGCATGAAAAACACACTCACTGACTCCCGTGCAACCTTGCCAGATGTACAACTGGCCACTCGCTGGAGCAGCAGCCAGTGAACAACTAGCTGAACACAGAGTGACTGTGGAGTTCCTGCTGGCTGGTCGTTGACCCCGCGAAATTTCCGAGTCTTTATTGGTTGATATTGTAGTTCCGTAACCGAACAAAACCGTCCTCTGGTTCAGCTAACAGCCTAGTTTGGCATTCTAAAACTAACCTATATACACTAACATAAACGTACAGAAACGAATCCAAATTGATTGTCACAAGGGACGGGGAAAGAATGGGCAACGGTCTGTGCGGAATGGAGCGCATATGAAAATTCACGGGGGCAGGGAAGGTCAGTCAAAATGTCAAGTTTTAGGTGTTTGAACTTTCACCCCATGGAACTGATGGTATCTCAGTCAACTTCTAAAGCTAACATTATAATTACATACAAATACAATACGTGTAAAGAACGCACTGTGGATGTATTCTTCAGAAAAATATTTATCATGTAGACGATATGTAGCTTTTTTTTTATTCCCGTAATTTTAAAACCTCGAATAGCATTGTGTGCTGAATCCTGGTAATCGACAGAGCCTGGTAATTTGACTGAGGTAATTTACCCTACTCCAGCGAGTAAATTTTCGTAAGCGCCTATAAGGAGCGCAAAACGTTAGTACGAGTCTCCACGGTTTCGCCGTGACAGAGGTCGCTCGCTTGACCTCAGCTCGCAACTATCATACATGCGTCCACCACCCAGTGACAGTGGGTGAGGGCAGATAGTACTGGTACTCGATCATGAGGTCTGTGAAACTCAGGCTCCTTTGGTTCATGTGCAAATTGTATTTGAGGAAAATTGTTTTTTAAGTCCTGGAAGGGGACAGAGTGTATCGTAAAACTGTCACATTGTAGTTACAAAAATAGTTTTTACAATGGTTCTTAAGCACATCCTGGGCTAAGTTGGAAATGAAAATGGCAAAATTTTGTGTGACGACATTTTACGTACACACTGTGTAAGAGATGATGGTATATCGCAAAAATGTTTTGTGCCGACATACCATTGAAAACAATGTTTCTTGCAATATATACGATTGAGTGACATATGTTTGGCACAACGCAGCTGTCTTGCAGATCAATAACAGGCATCAAATGTTACAATAGCGGGATTCTTGTTGGTTCAGTCAAATAGGATAACAGCTCCACATAAATGCGAAATCCACTAACTTTTGGTGAGTAGAACGTACATTGAAACCCAGCAAACTGTCCATAATCTGTAGCAATGTGGCAACACTGCGCGGAGAAATTCCCCTCTTTCGCTTCATGTTCCGGTATTATTTTAAAGCAAACGTAGTACCATGTTTGGACTACTCAGGATTTTAACCTGCACCCACGATACGAAGGTCAGAACAGTAGTAGTAAGATAAGTAAGATCTGCAGTGTACAGTACAGTGCTATGTTGCCATATTGTGCATGTAAAATGTCATCGTACAACATTTTGCTAATAACATTATCGTTTTCAATTTAGTTCATGATTCGCGCGATGTGCTTATTATGAGTTTTTTTTTTCTGCGGACAGCCTGTGTGTGTGTGTGTGTGTGTGTGTGTGTGTGTACATGCATTCACATAAATTACACACACACTAATGTTGTTTATGCTGTACTGCTCAGTAAGGTAACATGAAATGTTGACAAAACTCAACCCACAAATGTTCTAGTCAGTAATAGGGTGACGACCCCTGGTATTTTAATGAATGGGACCGTTTTAAAGAGCGGTTTAAAATATGTCAAAATTTCAGTTAACACTGATCGTAGTGCAAATTTGCCAAAAATACAGTTTTCATAGGGCCTATCCGATCTTCAAGGGTGAATTTATGGCTTAAGAATTGCGCTTTTCAAAATTTGTATTGTGCAACTATACTTGATTTTTGGTAAGGAATAACCTCACAACGATTGCAACATAAGTTAAGAAACACTATCAACTTAAAGAAAATTGTAATACTTAGCGATAATTAAATAACTTATTTTTGTAACAGATGCATCTTGTTATTTAATTCTGCACACGAGTTCAAAAGTAAACAAGAAGCCTATATATTGCACTGGTATAAAGATTTAGTAGTCTCACTATTTAGGCTGTAAATTATCTTACCTGTTGTTAGTAACTCTTCTTTTACGAGTGTTTAGTAAGGAGAATATTATTTTATTTCCCTTCAGCCTTTTGAATTATACGATAGCGGTTTCAACATATTCCTCAGTGGATGGTACGGCGAAGTTCAAGATGAGACTCACTTTCGAATGGTAAATAAACGCTGTGATTATATTGCATTGCTTTACACGTACCATTAGTACTATTATGGGTGATTTACATAATGTTGTATCATAATGAGTATGCTTATTGTTACAGACGACTAATACTTCACTTGCGATATCTGTACAAAGTCTTAATAGCCGGATATCCTATTTCCTCCCAACTATCCGGATATCAGTTAATACGACCAAATACACCTACGATTTTATTCTTATTGTTCACATAATCTGAGGACATTACTTGTAAGTTTACAATGATATTCGTATGGAGTAGCATATTTAATTTTTCACAGTGCGTAAGGGAATCACATGAACAGAAAATGTGAAACGTTTCGTATGAAAACCTTTAATCTGTGATTGGCTTGTATTTCTAAAATCCGTTCTTAGCGTCTTCAAAGTGTTAAAAAATGATCTGTTTCTTAACGGCGTTTTAAAACAATAAAAAAATTTCCTGCCGGTTGTTATGGCGTTTTACACTTCTGCGTATATTTCTCTATTTTTTTCCTTCTTCGGCCTAATACAACTAGATGTAAATTTAACGCTACTCCATTGACATCCAGACCAATGAGACGATAACATAAAATAGCAATGTAAAAGGCATACATTGACACCTCAATTAAGGTCACGAAAGGTTTTGGCTGCCGGCTTTGCTGTGGTGATCTTGGATTATAGAAATATAGCGGTTGGCGCGTAGCTAGAGCACTCGCCTCCCACCAAGGTTCGATTTCCGGCGGGATTGGCCACTGGATTTTTGAATGTGGAAGTCGTGTCGGACGATGCCCCTGGTGGGCGGGTTTTCTCGAAGATCTCTCCTTTCCCCCACCCCTTCATTCCGGCGCTGCTCCATACATCATGTCACCCGTCACCAGCGTTAAACACGTAGCTGTTGAGTGCTGATCAGAATCTCGTCACTTAACTTGGAATATAGACATTTACGCATGCCCGCCTGTCCACGCGTATTTGCGCAAATTTTGCCGATGTCTCTAGGGAGGATCGTTGCCAAGAATGCGGGGCTCAGGGCATCAATTAAACATCACTGCTTGCACAGTGCAGGTGCAAAACAAGTAAAACGGGTATTCTTTTGCCCCTCTAATCACGGTTGGAACTGAACTATTTAATTACGCGATTTCCATTTATTAATTTGGAATTAGATGGTCTCAGGGGAGACAAGGGCTACTAGACGAGGAGTCTGCGATGGGTCGCCATTGCTATAGATAGTGATTTTTGGTGAAAATAAATCTGCAACAACTTGTTTCAATGCCTTATGTGCACATCTGTTTCTCTGCTTCGTGGTCAGTGACTGGAAGTTTTTAATTTTCGGCGTCTCGGGGTCCTACCCGCAAATCACGGACGTGTGGTATCACGGTAACATTGTTCTGGTTGGTTCAGTCAAATGAGCCAAGCCTCGGCCCTATTATTAGAGTTGCGTCAATTTCGCGGATTCACCTGGCAGCAGCCTAGATTTCTCAGTCCTATTCACGCACCGGCTACAATCGATTATTCATTGGCGTATAACATTACAAGCGTGTAGCAAGTGTAGTCAAACGAATTGTCTCCTTATTTACTACTGGCTGTCCGTAGTCAAAGGCGTTTCGTGACAGCTGGCGATTAATCACAGACATGATAATGAAGTATACATTATTGACGTCCAGCCTGGCCTGGAATGTATCTGCGAAGTTGACGTACCTATATCTTACCTATTATATTCTGTCAGCAACCACGAACCAGAGTTGCATGTATGTACGTAAGGCATTGTAACACGTTGTTGTACAATTATACTCACAAGAAATCACTAGCTCTAGCCATTGCCGTCCACAGTGATGAGGTGCACAGACAAACACAACATCCAGTGCTGGACCTGGCAAGGTAGCGTTATATTTCACCTCCCCGGTCGGGAATCGAACCCAAGACCCTTGACCCACATGTCGGCAACTCTAACCACTGAGTCAAGGGGTCCGACAACTGAATAGATCCCGACGTTTTTATCTGCGCATACGCGAACAAAGCAAATGGTCTTGTGCCGAAGTATTTGATAGGCGCATATCTACAAACATCCATTATGTACCCCATCACGTGAACTGTTGCACTTCCGTGTGTGCGTATTTCATTCAACCATAGCGCAATCAGACGCAACGCAGGTGTAAATTTGGCGTTGCACCAATTAAAAAAAACGGCATTCAATCGGGCTTGACGTTTTGCTCTTCTTGGTGGAGGCGATGCATTGATTGATGACGCCAGAACCTCGGCAAAATAAACCAATACCGCACACATCTTGTGCAGTTATGCGACAACACTGATTATGTTTCCACGTCAATCCAACGGATAACAGCACACTACATTTTATTTATAGAGTAATCTATATAGATCCGAGTATTCTCATCCCGTTCTTCGATTATGGAACAAATAACCAATCAGATTGCCATTTTTCACTATTTAGGGGTATGACGTCACGCGATACAATGTATTTGGGTTTACAGTTTATTTTAATTATTTTAGGCCTAATATCATATTTATGCTGCCAGCATTACCTTGAGGAGAAAAACTTTTTTTTCTCAACAAACATCCTGTTTTATTTGCCACAACCGAAAATAAATGACTAAAACAAAAACAGCAGTACGCCAAACACATTACTAAGATAAAATGTATGTTAACAGAGAAGTTATAACTTTAACTTATTAATAGTCCCGCCTCGTGACGCATGGTTATTTTTCGTAGATTTATCTTTGTTACAAGCATGTTGACGGTTTTAAGGTCTATAGTATGTGACTTCAAGTTCTCTCCTCGGACATGTCGATGACCTATCTCAAGACTGCAACAACTCAAAATTCCTACAATCGATGTTTTGGTGTTTAAAATTCTCTTTCTGGCTATTCCTATGTGGCATAGTTGCCGTCTCAAAGTGTAAATGTGATTATGTTTTTGGTTCTAAAAGTAAATAATTGACAATATTGACGGATATGAAAGCTGTTCACGCTTAGTAAGAAATAACTTTTAAAAATGGCCATGATCTGAGTTGTTGCCGTCTTGAACTGGGCCATCAGATAAGGTGGACTTGTACCGCTCTCACCCGCCGACATCCCTTCTCCACCTGGAGCAGTTTACATGTGTGTGTGTGTCCATGAGAAAAAAGGGGGGTGGAGGAGGAAGTTTCTTCCCCTCCTACGTCCCTGGTCAATCAACACAAATGAAATTCTTGCCGTGGCACATTCCAGTCGCATTCTTGGCCATTCCAGCCGCCACACCGGGAGAGGACTTCTCTTGGCGGGCTGGTTTCTTCTCTCCCCTTCCCCTCTACCATCACTTCCCTCGGGCCGTGACACTGCTGGTCGCCTACCAACGCAGGGGGAAAGGGTGGCTGTATAAACACGCGTGCTTGGTCCAGGCACTCCATCGGCTTCTGTCTCAACACCTCCTGCAGTCCGTCGACACTTTTGTCCTAGTATTTACACGGTCAAACCGTGGAGGTTCGTACTGACTTCGCAGACCTTTCCTATTCGTATCCCCGTCCCCTGCGATAGTTTAGCTTAGTTGAAGTTACTTAAGCGTTAGTGGACGCTAGCGTTTTCTTTTTTTTACGTTTGTGGCACGGAAACGGGGAAGGCGATAAGTCGAGTATAACACGTCCGTCAAACAGCTCATCGCCTCTAGGCGCGGAGGACTAAACTAGCGTGCAGTGTTTTCGCAGAAACTGTTTCTCAACGGGACTTCAAGCGATGACTGTTATTTTTTTTGTGGAAAGTATGTGGTAAAGTCCAATGCAGGTTTATATGATTTCGTTTTCCGATTACAGATGATATTTTCTCAGCTACAGAAACGTGAAAAAGTCATTTTTAGCACTTTTAAGGAGCTTGGAAAACATGTTTTTTTTATTAGAGGACAACATTTTAATAATCTTAGGGACACAGTTTGAAGTGTGTCTTCTTTTCATGGGTAAACGCACAGGAAACTTTTTTAACAGTTATACAAGAACAAATACTTTCCGTACCACGCTGCAGCACGGCTCACGTGCCAGGTCCACTAACTGTTAAGAGACTGTGTCACTTCTTTTCTTAAAATTTTTCATTTTCGTTTTAGTAACTGAAGGGTGTGGCAAATTTCCGATAGTTTATCTTAATAGTGAAACTTTACATTTTACGATTAAGTGTGTATAATCGGATTAAATTGGTACTAGGAGCTATTTAATCGTCACTATCCAGTGAGAGTTAATGATTATCTTATATTTTTAATTTGCTTATGTATTCCATACTTACGCTGTGATGTTTCGAATACAGCGTGCGTAATGAAAGGCAAATTAATAAGCTAAGTTCCCATTGACATGTTTTCAAATAAATCTTGCCAATTTATTAATGAGGAGGGGATTAAACAAACATCGGCGTGATTAGTGACATTTGTTCTTTAAGACCGCGGTCACACTAGGTAATGAACTACTTTACAGTTAAACATTTTCAGCTTTAAGGAGCGGTTACACGAGCTACGAACGATCGTATTCAGTTCTAGTCTTAAGTGAACTAGTTTCAAATGTTATTTCGAACAACATATCTTCTCTGCTGCACTACGGTTAATTCTACTACAGGTTAGAAAGATCAATGTTATAAGTTTGGCACAGGGAAAATTTCTGCCACTTGAGCGCTGGTATCGCTAGTGCACCAAACTGACCAATCACAGAGCTTTCCTGAATTTTAAATTACATTAAGTTAATAATTTAAAACGCGAAATCGGTTTCTTTTCACTTTGAAATTAAATTAAATGACTAATATAATTTTCAAGTTTATTTAAATATTAGTTTACTACGGTTTCTTATTTATCTGGTCTCTTAGCGATGGAAACGAAACTAGTGGCAGAATTTTTCCCTGTGCCAAGCTCTCCCATAAGAAAACGTATTTTCTTTCTAACCTGTAGTAGAATTAACCTTAGCTGCAGTCATATTGGTTGCTTCGAGTAACGAACTGTGTAACAAATGTGACTGCTTTTTGTTTAGACACTTTGATCTCTTTAAATTAAATAAACTTTTAGGTTTACACTGTTTATGTTCGTTTTACAACGCACAGAAACGTTGCAGTTAGATGCAATGTGATGATTAAAAAGTCACGAATGTTGAGTGAAGACGTGATAATAATTAAATAAGGTACATTTCTGGTTCCAAGCTTGTTGAGGTTAAAAAGTTCACTGATTGCATTGGGTTTAGGAGTGTAACGTCGCAGACATATTTACCTATAAACGCGGTCAAACTTGGTTAGAGTATGTGTTCAACTAAACATATTAAATACCTCTGATGGCCCAATTTAGTGTAAGTTGACGTTAGTTGAAAATAAAAAAAAAATTGCTCTCTGAGTCGAAGGACGGTTTTGTCAAGTTAAGGAACTACAATAACCATTAATATGGGGCTCTGTAACAACTCAGAATGTGTTACGTTGAGGTAAATTCTACTACAAGTTTGAAAAGAAATGTGTTCTCTAATGAGAGAGTTTGGCCCAGGAAAAAATTCTGCCGCTAGTAACACTATGCTCGCTAACGAGTCTAATATAATACGAGACCGTAGTCAAATTAAATTTAACTAAGATTGGCATAGAGAGAATTAATTCAATTTAGTTTTGAAGTGAATAACAAACCAATTTCGGCTTTCAAATTATCAATTTCATGTAACTTAAAAATTCAGGAAGCTCTGTGATTGATCATTTTACACCTCTTACCGTACATAATCATTGCAAGATAATTCTTGCAAGTTAACCTGTAATTCTCTTGCAATGCATGATAAATTAATGAAAGATTCCATTATTGTTTATGTCAATTAGTTTACCAAGAATATAGCCCATGCTTTGTCTAAGAGAACATTCTGATAATACTATTTGAATAAATGTCATGGCTCAAAAACTGAAATTACCATAAAATTGTATAACACCCTCCCCCCCTTAAGGCCGCATGCTGGCTCAGCCGGAGGGAATGGGCTTGCGCAACTCCAGTTCTTCAGTTATATTTAATTCCCTGATACCCCGTCCTGTTTTACCATCACAACCTTGCTTGGGGGGTTTCCCACGGACGACGATAATGTAACCTGCGATATCCTAATAATTAGTTTCGGTAGAATTTTTTTTCTCAGAAGACTACTGATCAGCATGTTACTAAGGTTATCCCTAAATACGAAAGTTCCCATCAGAAAACTCCCCCCTTTTTTTGTTGTCTTAAATTTGTTGGGTCACCGGGCTACAGTCCTCCCCTATTTCTATCAATATTTGTTGTTCTTAATGACTAAAACAGATTGGTGCATGAAGAATTTAAATAGTAAAATGCGTATTTTAAATTTTTAGAAAATTATTTAAATCTCCCTGTAAAAAGGGAAGTATGGTATGGTAACTGAGGAGTTGGACACTATACTACTATTGACCGAGATATGCAAAATCAAATTTGAAGTAATTTTACTGTGGAGATTGTAAAAACAATTCTAAAATGAAATATCACAAAAACATCGTTAAAAAACATAGTTTGTTTCTAGGCAACTACTGATTGGTCAAATCAGTAATATAAGTCCTTTTAGTCATTAAACGAAGCTTTTATTTTAATTAATTCTCTCGGTCATTGCTTATAATGTGAAATAAAACACGTGGCTGCAGCGGACGTTCTGAAAGTTATGTGTGAATTTCTAGAATCCTCAAAAATGCCTCATGAATGCAGCTGCATCTGTCACTTTTGCTTCAATCACAGTGACTACTCTACTAGACAAAATTTGCAGTTGAACTTTTTTTTCTGTTTTTCATGCACCTACACCCTTTATGTCGGTAATGAACAGCAATGGATAAGTCTCATCAAACCACGATGGCGACAATGCATCAAGTCTTTGCCCATGTCGTACTGTTAATTTTCGTACATATTTTGTGTGTGTTGTAAATGTTAGGTGGAATGTAAGTAGACATTTTGGTTCTAAAATGAACCTGAGATACCCGTTCCACCGTATACACAGCGCATTTTGTCTTGCATTGTGGCTGACATTACAATATGCCAACAGTAGCCTAGTGCCCAGAAAACTGTCAAAAGTTAGCCGACTTGAAGTATACACAAGTTAAGACTTAAATTAAAAGTAAAAAAAAAACCGACTCACACGTTACTAAATTTCAAATCAATCAGACCAGTACAATTGCTCACATTCACTATATAAAAAACCTAGAAAAGAGCTGATAATATTTAAACGGCTGAACAGATTTTCCTAAATCATATCTAAGAACACTATCGATCAAGTCAGCTTTCAATGAAAAAAATCCGCGTCAAATTCGGTCCATTCGTTTAGAAGCTACGATGCCACAGACACACAGATGCACAGACACACACACGTCAAACTTTAACTCCCCTCTTTTGGCGTCGGGGGTTAAAAACTGAGTATGATATTAAACACGTCCTTATATAGTTTTATTTATTTTATTTTTAACGGTTTTTTGGAGAGTCATTTTTATATGTAGGCGTCTTAACATTGCGCTTAAACGTGTCAAGACCGCCGGACATGACCTCAACAAACAAGTTTTTAAAACAGTCGAGAGAAAATTACAAATTAGAATGTTTTAAGTATGAGGAAGGCACCCGACGACCAAGGTGCCCGTATATGTCAGCTTGCTCCGGAGGATAGCACCAAGTGTTGTCGTACAATAGAGAGGCGCCGGAATGGGAAGGGCGAGGGAAACGGGAGATCCCCGAGAAAACCCGCCGGTAACAGCATTGTCCGGCACGATTCCTACATGCAATAATCCGGGGACCGTCCCAACCTGTAATCAAACCTGGGTCGCCTTGGTGGGAGGCGAGTGGTTGACCACTGCATCAACCGCGACCTTCAGTTCGAAGGTAAGTAAGTATATTGAGCTTAAGGGCTTGGGCCCGAGTTTCTCGGCTTTCGAGGGAATTATTTTTTTTAAAATCCATACGAGAGTCAATATCTTAATATAGCTTCGTAACTTTTTTGCAAATTGGTTTTACTATGCAATGTGATTTTTCGAGACAAACTGTATGATGAGTATAGCTAGGAAATTTCGTTAATTTACTATTTAGCAACTGTTTTGCAGTCTTCTGACTCGAGAAAATTAGAGCATGCAGTTTAAATCAGTCATAACAAAGTTACGAAGCGATTTTACGATATCGGCTCCCGTTTACGTTTTAAAAAATAATTGTCGTTAAATGCGAAGAAACTTGGGCCCATGCCCTTTGGGGCGTTCCAGAGGGTAAAAAATCATAATTTTATATTATTTTATATTTGTATGAAACATTGTTAGTTTTGTAGACGTTACTTGAGAGTAGTACGTTATCCTCTTACAAATAATTTTTACCTCTGCCAGTTTTCCCATAGTGGCATTTAAAAGCAAAGTCCGCATTTTTTTGAATCACTGACTAGTTTGTGATTCGTATATTTTTATTTATCTTAAAAATAAGTAAGATTAAAACAATACAAATTAAGACAATTTTCTTTGATGAAGTGTTTCTTGTAAAATTGTTTTTCAACAGGGTCTTACGTCCTGAATAATGTTATTTTTTCTTCTCAAGGCAGTATCAATATTGGTATCAGCAATATCGGACAGTGCGTGAAAACAATATCGGCTCCCCTACTCTTTATACTAGTGCCAGAATTACACAAACTGTTTAAATATCTAACTTCGTACATTGTACCGACGAGATATTTATTTCACTTGCACACTTATCTTTTTTTTTTTTTTTCAAGAAAAACACAAATTCAGCCAGGAACAAAGTGTTGGTTACGGTTACGTCAGCTATTTAAGATACGGTGCGCGATATTTACAGTGAATGTCCACCATTGTCTGTACGGCGCTGCGAAATAAACCAGACACTCGTGTACGCAATGTTGCCTACACACTAGGCTCTGTATCACCACGCCAAAACTTCACGTGTGTTTTGCACGAAAACAATGAGTACTAGACAGTCGCAACAAAACGACATTTTTTATTACAGAGTTCACATTACCCAATAATTCACTTTTAAATGTTGGATTTTCCTTACGTTAAAAAAGTTGTCGACAATTTAAGGGCGGCAACCCCTTTTATTTTAGTAAATGTTGAATGTATCAACTGGCGTTTACTGTTGGTTTGTCGGCCGTATTGTCATGAAGTAATATATTTGAGTTTGGTCAGTTTGCATCGATCAATGTTCGTTTTGTGGGGAAATCAAAGTTTTAAAATTTTATTTTCAACTCCCTTAATATTTCGATTACGTACAAAATGTCATATGTATTTCCTGCCTTATTTTTAACAAGAAATCACCTGCCGGAGTTTGACGGTGTTTTTTGTGAACAGCCTGTATATGGCAAGACAATACGCATTCGATTGATAAATAAGATATTATGATTTGCAGCACGGAAAACCGAGCGAGGTTCCTTATACGTTGAACTGACATTCTTAAGTACCCGGGTTCGATTCCCATTTCTGGCTATCCTGATTTCGCTTTTCCATGATTTTCCGAAATCGCTTTAGGTGAATGATCGGATGGTTCCTTTAAAAAGGCCATGGCTGATTCCTCTAACAGTCCTCTGTCCTTGTGTGAATTGCGTGCAACCGTATCTAATGACTTCGTTACCGACGAGGCGTTAAGCCCACATAAATAAATAAAATAAATTTCGTAGTGCTGATTTAAAAGTCTTAGATATTATTTTGTTACAAATAAGCTCCCTAAAACTTTTTACTGTAACTTCAGTACAATAGGTAACGTATTAAATGTTGTATTTTTTTTTGTGGTACCTAATTAAGTAGCTGGTACTAGTAATTCCTTGAAATATATAAAATCATTTTAAAACTGTATTTCTGCGGGGATTGTAAAATAATTGAGATCAAGATTGTCACAAAGTATAAAATTTCATTGTTAAACATTGTTTCACTTACGGAAACTATTGTAAAAAAATCAGTTATAAGTACCTCAAGCTGTACAGTAAGACTTTCATTTTCTCTTTGGCATTTTTTAGTTATGATGTGTCATAAATCACGTGTTGTGTTGCGTGCATTATGAACATGCGCGTACGTAAACTGTCAAATCCGTAACATGTGCGCCACAAACGAAGTTGCAGCTACCAATATTGCTAACTGTAACTTCAGCAGGATATCACAATGGCTACCCTTGTGCTGTTTTAACTGGTTTTTTGTTTTCCGTACTCCAATGCCCTTACTGCACTATATGTTGTAATTTTCTGGTGTTTCCATTGAAATATCTGTAAATTTAATAAATAAATTGTACAGTGCAGTTTGCAGTAGAGTAGACATTAGCACATCCTAACCGCTTTAGACCAGTTACGTGTATTAATTGCTCAAACGTTGGTACCGGTATTTAAGGTGGCCGCCTACGTGAAACAATTTTGCGCGTTCGAGGCCTACGAGTGCGGAAGCGTTAAGGGCGACATAAGCACGCGTATAACATCTTCCCCTAGCTTCTAAGCGCAAGTTACCGAACTGGCATACAGTCGTTTCACCGTAATTCGCCTCTAGTAGACATTGAGTGGTAACCCTGCCATTTTGCGATGGAATATTATAGTTAAAGATATATTAATAGCACTATGCAGCGTGTTAGGAGTTTTTTTTTTTATAGAAATACTACTAAACGTGTGTTCGATATCATTATTTACAAGACGGAAACACATTTATAACGATGCTTCTCTATTTTTGTTTTCTAGGTAGCATACTTTAAAACATGGTTTTCAGGCACCACATTATTGCTAAAAACGGCTTTTCCAGGCTGCTGTCACGTAAAAAATAATACCAACCAGAATCATAAAACAAAAGTAGAGAAGGATGCGCTTGACTTTACTGAGCACTTTCCGTAAATAAAACTGTAGGGTCGTCGCTTCAATTTGCATAGGAAAAAAACGGTCAAAACACTGCGCGCCGTTTTCTCACCCCGCGCATAAAGGCGACACGGTTGTTGATGTACGAGCCAGTGTAGCTCTTATCGCCTGACCGTTTACGCACTTCAAACACAGCATCTAGCGCCTGATATTTAGGGTTCTTAACAGTGGTATACCTTTTACAATATTATGTGCCAAGATTTTCATACGGGAAAACAAACATAATTTTCGGTATTTTTAGCCGCTAGAAAATATGGTGTAATGAATAATGGTGAACGTGAAGTGGGGATACGCACGTGTAACTTTCTTTGAATGCTATTCCCAACTTGAGCAGTTTACGAATAATCTCATAACGGCCAAAACTCTGCACGGCGGTCTTGACAGGCAGCCACCTTAATGCGCCTGGGACAAGTTACAGTTTTCTTTCATTTAGTGCGTAGATTCAGTCATATATATATATATATATATATATATATATATATATATATATATATATATATATATATATATATATATATATATATATATATATATATATATATATATATATATATATATATATATATATATATATATATATATATATATATATATATATATATATATATATATATATATATATATATATATATATATATATACATGGAAATGTATGGGAATACTCAATTGAATATGCTTTGAAGAGGTCTTATGAACAACACGTTACGGGCATGTTGAAATGTTTCTAAGGATTGATATTTTCTGGTGATAATGTATGGCACTCATTTTAGGTCGTTTCTCTTGTTTGCAGCCTCATCATTGCGTATTGCCTTTAGATCACGTATTAATGACCAGCTGGTTTTGTATTGCAAATACGTGAACATTACGCGATACTTCTGACAGGTCTTGGACAAATCCAACAAGAGTATTTTAAAAATTAAATGGGGAAGGTTTTGCTACCTTCATGTTTTCTCGACCATTATGGCGAAGGAAGTTCCGACATCGTGTATAATTAATAATATGTGGAATTACACGCGTAGGTATTAGTAGTACATAATACTTTATAACTATATGTATAAAGTCGTACACACATGTAAGAGTACATTCTGCAGATTTTAGTGAGTAGCCATCCCTAAAGCGTTCATATAGGATGTTCACGGTAAATGACTCTTTTGAAAACCATCTTGTCACGAATAATTACCAATAAAATTTATCTTGACCTTTGATAGTTTTAGATACGGTGAAGTCCATTCAACGTGTTTATTACTTAACACAGCTATGGTATGACTGTATTAACAAACGGCGGGAAGATACGAATTGGCTGAAAGAATAAAGATAACCGTGGATTCAAAAGTGGTTATTTTATCGCGCATATCCTTTATGCACTGAGTACTCTCGTGGATGTCTGTCTTTCAAGACTGACTGAATTATCACGTGTGGAATAACAGTGCTAAAGACCGTGGCCTGTTCCTTGTATATTTTCCTGATTTGTCTATCTGGTTGTTGGTTTATCAGGACACGTCTTACATCAGGTTGCCTGTAGGAATACGAAGATGACTCGTGACGAAACACTTCTACTTGTACTTCAAAATATAAAGCTACTTCACAGTAATAAATAGCCGTGACTCAAAATTACTTCTTCATACTTACGACTGTGGTGGAAAAGTTACACGAAATACAACAAAGAATAAAAAAATTCAGCAACTTGAGAAAGTAGAAGTACGGCGCGTAATGTTTTATCGTGCATCGCATCTGAA
Source organism: Medauroidea extradentata (assembly GCA_003012365.1). Lineage (NCBI taxonomy): Eukaryota > Metazoa > Arthropoda > Insecta > Phasmatodea > Phasmatidae > Medauroidea > Medauroidea extradentata. The sequence goes on from PNEQ01091814.1 coordinate 91,845, forward strand.
ATAATTTAGACGTCACAGTTGGCAAAGCTTTTTTATATCTTCCTACGCTTGCAGTTTTATTGTGTTGCTCAAATGGAAAATGTTCGGTGTAATATGCTGGGTAAGAGACGGGATAAGATGTTAAAACACGACCGAAGCAATTAAAACGGCTTCATAAATCTTTGGAAGAGTTGGAGGTTTGAAGTGGAATACGGAGTTACATAAAGTGTACTAAAAATACTAAACGAGTTCTCGTTAAGTAATGGGTAACGGTACGGGTTTAATAGTTTGAATCAACCGTACTGTCTTAGTATCAGAACACTCGTTTCCCAACCTGCCCAGCAAGTTGCGACGGGCATTCTACTCGTCCGCTCTGTTTGAAAACTGAACCGAAAAATTATATGGAAGTGTAGATTAAAAAAATCTAAAATTTTGTTAAGTTTACAACACTTTCGTTCTTCTCAGTAACAAACTCGCCGTGAATGTCACGCAACAATCTTTATTTTTGGGAGAAATTTCCATGCAACTATAAATTTCTGTTACAACGTTTACTGGAGGGGTAATTCAAGCATGAAAAATAAGCAAATCTATATTTTAGTTTGTCCTAGGGGCGGGATTAAACTGGTGCAACAATTTTTGTTTCTAAACGACAAGGTTTTATTCATACCGTATGTTGTGTGGAAAAAAATACAATAGAGAATGCCTAAGTTATTTAAAACGTCGTATTTCAGCTTATTTGTGTGATTTGTAGTTTTGTAGGTGCAGATCCATGCCCCTTGAATGCACTGCTTGCGTAATAACGATTATTCAGTTACAAAACCTAAGAACGTTGCTTGTGAACTTGGCGTTATTTTTCCAGGCATCTGAAGATACAGGTATCGATAAGAAATTTTGTATTTTGCTAGCTTCAGGTACGGCTTTGTTCCATTATAACACTGTAAAAAATGCTGTACCCCGTACAGTAATATCGTTTGTATTTTAGCACGAGTACAAAGGCTTCCCTTGTAAAATTTTTTGCTTGTTAAGTTACAAGAGACGTCATTGTAATGTTAGCTATAGAAACATTTGTATTCTTCAGATCTTTTAACGATATAATAGTGTTACAAACCTTCATACATACATGGTGTGATGATCTTTGTTTAATATGGAACAGTTTAAAACTTTTACTGAATTTATATCTTCGTTAATTAAAATCATTCAGCATCTTAAAAAAGTCTCGATTGCAGGTAGAAATAATGTCTAAAATATGTGATCTTTGAACGTTTCCTGCAATAGGTTGGTATTATAAACTGAAACCATTGCCAGCGAATGTTACCGTGTTGCAGAAAAGCCTTATAATAAAACCAAAACGTAAAATAATCTCATATTAGCTGATGTCAACTAACATGTGCAGACAATTCTGGAAAGGAACGTAGTCGTGTCACAAAACACAACAATAAACTCACCAATTCCGGAATGAAATATAATCGTTATATGAAGGAAGGCGAATAACAAAAACAATGACATAGAGAACCAAATAAGGAGTTTGAAAAATGACGACAAAAATGGACAAGAACGACGATGACAACACAAATGTCAAGAGATACGAATTGCTCGGAATACTAACGACCCAACAAAGCGAAAACAGACTAAATGTAACAGATTTACTTCGACGATAACAGACGCGATGTTTCGGGAACTGAAGTCCGTTCCCCGTCTTCAGGCAGATGTACTGACTGAAGAGGTCCAGCAGACTGACTGTGACATCTGGAGGAACATGGAGGCATTTAAAACAGTTTACCCTTGTATTTTTTTAATCCTTTATTTATTTTGTCTCGATGTTCCCTGTCATCTGCACTGGCCTCCCTTATTCTGTTCAGTTTCAAAGCGTTGGGCTGGGGATAGCAAAATGTCACTTAATGCTTGCAAGAGTCATGACTGCAATGTTGTATTTTGGAGTGCTAATTTTTAGCACGTCTACACACTAGCTGTGGCTCGTATGTTGTTGTCAGGTAGGGCACAAGTTGCAGAGAACTGTATAGTGTTGTGCGCTAGTTGACACTACAGCCACTGACACGCTGGTATGTAGGTGCTGTTTATTACTGACTGGCCACAACACAATAAGTAGCCAGTAGATATTTCATGGTCATTGATATACGGCGGCGCGTGCACAGAAGTGCCTCTATCAACAACCCTCCAGCCGCCACTGCTACACACAGTTATTATTTTAATCCCACACGATTTTTCTTTGATACTTAGTGTTTTTTACCGAGAATGCAAGTGAAGTTTGCAGTACCAGACGCACGCTTACTTAATTTTTGCATTTGTTCCCTTTAGTAGACTAATATTGAAAATTCCGGACAACCAAGCGAAACTGTCCTATTAGAGCTGTAAAATTGCACAGAAGATTTGACAGTCATTCACATACGTTTTCGAAAAATGTCTGAACATTCTTTCTACAGAAATGTATAGAGACCAGCAAACTTCGCGTTACTGTTTGGCGACAGGCTAGAGTTCATCAGAATATACTTCGTGATGTTATTGGTAGAGGCACGATTATTTCGCGTATTGATTCTAGGTCAGGTTGAACGAACGTCAACAGCATTACTGTGATCGGATAACAATAGTTTTTATACACATTTGACGACTGCAAACCAGTAAGGAATAAGGAAATAAATAGTTGTGAACTCACGTGCTAGCCTCTTGTACGCTAAGAAGCCAATGAATACTCGACTGTGGTCGGTGCGTGTATAGGACTGAGAAGTCTAAGCTGCTACCAGATGAATGCGCGAAATAATCGGGCTTCTAGTTGTAGGTTACCTTTGTGCGCCTTAATTACAGGATAGGGGGCATTTGACAGTTGATCTTATATATCACTGACTGGAGAAGTCCACAAGTAGAGACCTGAACAGTTCGCGTTTATTTTCAGGCTCAAGCTAGAATTCCATCAACTGTAAGTTCGTGCTACATTCACAATAGGCCGTTGACTTATTTGACACCACATTGAAGTCGATGAGCCAGTAATAACAATGTAACTAAATTTGGGCCCATTTCACTGTATCAGCGAGCAGCTAATGAACAACTGTTGTCTGCTTGAGTTCGCATATATTCTTGCAGGCTAGCCTATAGGTTAGTGAACCCGCGAATTTTACCGGTTCTCTATCCATAAGGCGCGCCACACAAACTGTCGACCAACAACAGAAGTAAGGAGCGTATAGTAACTTAAGAGACTAGTCTGCTGTCAAATAATAACGTGAAAATTACAGGTTCTTAGTACTGTTACATGTTTGAGACATAAACTTTATATGTGAGCAATTCCCATGAGTTCTTTGCGATAGAGGTCTTGTAATTAGAAATAAAAGAGTTAAATTAAGTACTGGATTTAATAGCTCACAAAGCTACGAAATACACAAAACAGTAATCAACTAGAACTCTCACAACACAATTAGTTATGCACACATTTACTCCTGTGTCACAGACACGTTAATTAGCTTGGACAGTTAAAGCACAAAAAAATTCTACCATCAATTAATTAAAAATTACAAATCACAATAAAATTCAGTCATATATCCAATCAACAGGCTTTCAAATGGGGACAATGTACAACCTTATCAGTCCGAAGTGGTGATGGCTCACCATGTGCTGCGCAGCACCCCGAGTGCACCGCTGTCTTCACTCTTGAGGTCTTCGGTTCGACTCCCATCGCGCACCTCCTCTTCGTCTGTCTGCCCGCAGCAGCAGTCCTCTTGTTTCGCCCAACACTACTCCGAAGGTAGCCGCCTGCCGCCTCACAGTAGACTCTGACGTCACCAAGATGTCTTTACCAGTCTCTCTCCACAGGCGTAGCACCTTCCTCTAGCACTACCAATAGCGAACTCCCTCCAATTTGTCGATTCAGCCCTTATATACCAGGCAAAACAGCAGGGA
>PNEQ01091814.1:95829-106394 GCA_003012365.1 Medauroidea extradentata
TATTTCATCATGTTTCGGATGTGGTTTGAGTCACGTACGCCGCTTCGCAGGGCAAAAACGCAGTTGGGACAGGTATCTATGACGTAGTTTCGGCGGGATTCCCACTGTGAGACACTCGGGCTTTGAGTCATGGGCCAGCCCTCAAGGTGTTTCGACACAGGCCCCATCCAGCCCGCCCTCAGAAACACAGCATGCAACAGTACTGTAACAAGTGTATTAATTAATAAATGATGTCGGTCACTTGGGTCTGGCATTCAGTCGCCGTCCCAGTTGATCCCAGAGGCTCTTGAGTGGACAGTCCATTACTGCACCTGCTGCCGCAAACCACTAACGATGTGCAGTATGGCAGGTAGAATTGTCCAGCTGAAACATACTGTCACAATCATCTGACTTGTCTTCTACTGTAGAACACCGAGCAATTTGTCGCAGTGATCCAACACTGGACTCGAATTCTGGGGGACATGGTTTCCATTCCGAGTCCGGCCATCCATGATTGCTATTTTCATTGGTTTTCCGAAAGTTTTCCAAGTAAATTATGGGACGGTTCTTTGATTCTCTAAACAGCCAGTTACTTATCTAGTTACTTCGCTATCGAAAAGTTATTAAGCTGTAGTCTACTATATTAAAATATTTGCTTGTTCGCCTTCTGTGCTCTCCTATAACATTCAACCGACTGCGACGAAACTTCGGTGAGTTATTCGTGCGCCAGCAAAAATTTCTGTAAAAAATAGTCTGGGAAAAAAAGGGGGGGGGGGGGGTTAGAGGATCAGAACAAGGTTACCCAAAAATTAGTAAAATTAAACGTTGGTGTGTTTTCGTGTTCGCGCTCGCAAATATTTCTGCAAAAAATTTTACTTTATAAACCCGAGGGTAGGTGGGATGGTTTACAGGGGCAAAACGGGGCAGCAAAGATTTTAGTGGAAAATTAGAAAAACGGGCATTGCTACGCATGTCGGACACAGCTAGTATTTAATACAATTATTCGATGACATTCGCCCGATTTAAATATTCTTACAGTGTACAATTCTTACAGTATAGATCGTACTCCTAGTATCTCGAGATGACCAAATCCCTTTTGTGAAAACACAAAACATTGTCACCCCCTTCTGCTGAGTTTCTTCGTCTAAACTTCACTGAGAGAAAGGCTTAGTTGATTTGAACAATATTTGCTAGCCGTAACCAAATAATGTGTTTGTACATGATGCAATAAATATTTTTGCTGTCGAAACAAAATTATTTCGTTTCCCTAGTGTAATAACTGGTCAGTACAACCAGATATTTGTTTGACTATGCATAGATTTTAATGCCGAAGCATTAAAAACAATACGCGGTTGCGCCGAGAGTATTGAAACCTGAACCTGTCGTATAGGGGATAGCTTATTAGCATTCACAGCCAAGATTAAACGTTCGTGGTTGAGTCACGCAGATGTACAGTACCAAATTTTACGGGTTTTTTTTTTTTTTTTTTTTTTTTTTTTTTTTTTTTTTTTTTTTTTTTTTTTTTTTTTTTTTTTTTTTTTTTTTTTTTTTTTTTTTTTTTTTTTTTTTTTTTTTTTTTTTTTTTTTTTTTTTTTTTTTTTTTTTTTTTTTTTTTTTTTTTTTTTTTTTTTTTTTTTTTTCCCAGTTTTGTGTTAATGTTTGTACATGAATGAAGCATCGTTGAATTCACTTGTAAGTACGGTTATAATACTAATTGTCACAGAAAAGGCAAAATAAATATCGAGGTGTGATTACTAACTATGGTGTACGCAAACATTAAGGTTTGAATAGCAAAATATACATTTGTGTTCTTACAAACAAATTATTACATTTGCGGCCACCAAATATTTTATTGTCATGCGTAAGTGCATTGGTAAACAAAGTACGCGTTTTGTTTGGACAGCAAGATTAGATGTGTTGCTTTTTGTATTTTTTCTAGTAACAAAATATTTTGTTAGCACAAGTAAATATGTTATTACTATATTCAGACGAATATTTATAAAAAAAAATTTCAGTGTAGACTATGCATCATGTAAATAAATGTGAAAAATTTGCCACATTTTCTGCCAGCAGACTAGACTCCAAATAGCTGTAGGATCATTCGACGTCTCTCGTTGGCCGCCGACAGTATCGCTGGTAGCCAAGGGTAATGCTTTTGTTTAATATAGTAATAATAAGAGTTTTAAAAAATTGCGGTGGAGTGACCAACCTTCTGGTAAGTTATCTGATACGTAGAGGCATGATTATTTCGCGTATTGATTCTAGGTCAGGTTGAACATCACCAGCGTATACTTCACTGCCATTACTGTGATTGGACAACAGAAGTTTTGATACACATTTGACGACTGCAAACCAGTAAGGAATAAGGAAATAAATCACTGTGAACTCACGTGGTACCCTCTTGTATGCTAAGAAGACAATGAATACTCGACTGTGGCCGGTGCGTGTATAGGACTGAGAAGTCTAAGCTGCTACCAGATGAATACGCGAAATAATATTGCCTCTACTGATACGTAAATGACGAGCGAGGTGGCACAGCGGTAACACGATGGACTCACATTCCGGAGAACCCGGGTTCAATCCCCGGCTCCGGCCATTGTGATTTTTAGTTTTCCATGGTTTCCCGAAATCGCTCCAGGCGATTGTTGGAGAATTCACTAACCGGTCATGGGCGACTCCTCTCCCAGTTCCTGTCATTGTACAAAGTTGTGTCATCGTCTTTACTGACCTCGCTATTGGACAGAAGTAAAGTCCACTTACCTTAACTTATTCTTAACAAATACCATTGCTGATTATTTTCCCAGTTACTTTCTTTGTGTACTGTTGTTTGTAGCCTTCTCTATTGACGAGGCACCAATGAGACGCAATGACTTGTAAAATAAATAACGTCGAGGCTCGTGGCCATTGTTATCTGAGCTTGTGCTTTGTTATATACAGGCACATAATAAGTAATACTTCTTATCCGTTCTGTGACGCAGGACAGTGGAGTCTAGGGTCATACAAAAACACGAATTTCGCGTGACCCTAATCATGCACTTGACAATTGTTAGGTCGAAATTGTTTCTTCTAATTGCCACACGGTATAGCATTCATTCATGACTTAGAATTTCGCGTAGTAACGTTTTTTAGACCACTGTAAATTTCCTTCATGGAAGAAGTATGCTAATAAAACAGGAAGTATACTCAAGTTAATTTTCTTTTATAAACTTTTTGTGTATCGCAGGTAAGTGTTCCGCCTGTATTTTCTGCGCGTTATTGTGATTGCACTGGTATTACTGTTATTTTTTTAAAGTGGGTTTTGCAGTAAAAGAAAATAACATGTTATACTTGAAGTAGTGTTTTAGTGAGGTTAAAATATACAATAACGTAGAAATTGTGTTAGGGCTGCATTCTTAGACGGGACTTTTTCAACGATCGCTAGTAAATGCAAACATTTCGTGGCACTGCTATGGACCAGTGTGGTATTCTATGCACAGTATGATTCGGATTAATACATTTATGAATATTCTAATCGCATAAATTAAAAAAAAAAAAAATAATTTTTTACAGGCTAGAAAAAATGTGCTTAATAAATTAGTAAGGTTATAGTGCTGATGTGTACCATAGTTTTTAATTTGTCACTATAGGTGTTAATGGATCAGACAAACACTAAAAAAATTCCGTAATTATGTTTGCCCTGTTTACAAAGTACGATGTTGCAAATTTTTGTATTTACAGCTTTAGTCACTTGACCAACGTTGACGTTGCGTGTGACTGTCCTCACTGTTTTCTTACACTTTTACCTGGCACTGTACCGTATAGCTCTGGTCTGTCGATTGTTGGCCAACCTGTTCCTTGTTAGTAGCATCAGTTTCTTACACCATCTGATCGAGAGAGGACAAGTGTCGAGCTTGCTTAATTAAATGGGAAACTGTGCGGCAGACTTGGGAAACTTTCGTTTAGGAAGCTGGGCTTTCGAAACACCCTCGAGCCTGAAACAATAACCACATAAGTGACAGTTGGTTTCCGCCCGAATTTCGTATAGAGTTTTCGTCATATATTTACTTAAGTTTTGGGTAGTTTAATTTTGCCTCTATTTTCGATATTGTCTCTTACTTAAGTTTGCAACACGAAATTGGTAAATAATAATAATTTAAATTAAATGCTCGATGAAAAATCTTAGTCAAGAAACGAAGATATTTATGATACATCAGGGCGAGTAAGAATATGCTGATATAGTAGTGGTCATTGAGAGATATCGTGTTATTTCAGCAGTCGAGCAGTACATTCTGACTACATATCCAGCCAGCCTATACATTCCGGGAAAATTGTCAAGTTTTAAACTAGTCCTTTATTTGAAAGTTTTCCCGACGTTGATTTATGTTGCTTTTATCCAACAGTAAATAATGGAAATGTTAGTAATCGGTGATAATCTACTAAATAAAATGTTAGTTTAGAGACTACTTTCGGAATCGAAATTTCGATTGTATAGTTTTGGTTTGATGTGAATGGGTGACCTGAGTGAGTGAGATATTCTGATCAGCGTTCAACATTTAGGTCTTTAACGCTGATGGGGGTGACATGATGTGAGTATGGAGCAGCGCCGGAATGAAGGGGCGGGGCAAACGGGAGATCTCCGAGAAAACCTGCCGACCAGCGGCATCGTCCGGCACGATTCCCACATGCGAAAATCCGGGGACCGATCCCGCCGGCGCCGGGAATCGAACCCGGATCGCCTTGGTGGGAGGCGAGAGGTATGACCCCTCGGCCACCGCGGCCCCGTGATTGGGTGACCTATTTAAATGTAACTGAGGTTTGGAGAAGTTTTGCGTGCCCGAGGCGAAGAAGCGCTGGGACAGTAAGAGCGATCCAGACATACGCTTGTATTTCATCGGTGACCCTACGTGCAAGGCACGGTACTGGTATGCAGTCGTTCAGTTGTAGTCTCGTCAGACTAAGCGAAGACCTCTTCATCCTATTGCGTAATAATGAAAAATTCTGTGTGTTTATAACTGCTACTAATAAGTGTTCCGCAGTGGAATATTACAATGGCGATGAAAATGTCGCTGTTGGCTGTTTTTACTTTCATGGCATGAACGTTAGAAATACGTTAGAAGAAGAAAACCGTCATTCTGTCACGAACACATTCTTAAAGTCGCCGTCTGCCCAACCAACCGAACGGCATGCATAGCTTCGCCGTCATGTTTCCTCGAAAAAATGGTCAGCGTGCCTGAGTAATGTCTGCTTAGGAATAGCATTGTGTGTGTGTGACCGTTTCAGCTCTTCCGTTTATCTCTTCACGCTCCTGAAATGGCGGAAACGGGTGCGTTTTCGGTCCTTTATATGTGTGTAAAATTTGGCACAGAATTATTTAAATGATATAGGCGTTTAAAACGCACCTTTATCTTGAATATCACGTCATAAAATGATAGACTCCCCACTGAATGTCTCGTAGAGGCGAGTTGTCGGCGAGAAGACTACAAGCCAGTTCTGTGACTGACTTGCGCCTAGAGGCAGTGGCGGCTCGTGGGTTGTTGCCAGGTGGGGCTGCAGATAGTCGGAACTGTACAGTCTTGATGAACGCGCCGTAGACCAACGACCATGAAATATTTGCCGGCTACTAGATGTTTTGGGGCACCTGCACATCAGCGTGTCAGTAGTTGTAGAGTCAATCAGCGCACAACCCTGTACAGCTCTTGGCAACTGCAGCTCTACCTGGCAACTGCAGCTCTACCTGGCAACATCCCACGAGCCGCCACTGCCTAGAGGCTAGGGTGAAGCGTGATGCGCATACTGCGTCGTCCTTAGTGCCTCCACACTTAACTAGGCCTCAAACGCGCAAAATATTTTCACCCATGCTGTCGTCTTAAAATTGTTCCTACCAGGCAAAAAACAATAATATTACAAGGTTGAAGCTCTGTACATTATTGGTAGAGACACTGGAAAATCGCGAAAATATTTAACATAGTCTCCAATAAACTGTAGTATCTCAATCGTGACACGTATGAACAGTTTTCTGACAAATCACACATGTTCTGTGTTTAAACTGTACAGTTCTAATTGGGTCTGTTGAAGAGGGACACAGTGCTTCATATAAACTATAGCCAATGTCGATACAAAACCTCCATTGTTATACATAGCATATTGGAGCCTAGCAAACTATCAACTTTTCCCGCGATACACCAGTGTCTCTAATTATTGGCTGTCGGTGATAACGGCGTGTTACATAACATGAACGCCGACGTTGGTCACTATTCGTTGGATTTTAAAGGCCAACGTAGGAAAACTACACACGAGTCCTCCTGCAAACCAGTTTTTGCCATTAATTTCTGAGCAAAGTTATCAATGAAGGTGTCTTAAGGGTGTTCCAAGTGCGATAAAATCATAATTTTATATTTATATGAAATATTGTTAGTTTTGTAGACGTTATTATGAGTACCGTTTCCTCTTACAAAACAATTTTACCTCCCATAGTTCTCTCATAACGGTGCGCCAAATTCTAAATTTACTTGCTCTGTTGCCATGCAAATAGTGAAAATCAACTGACCTACATAAACTAAATAATTCTCTGTGATATTACATCCCATTAGCTATACAATAAAGTATTTAAATGACCATAACGTAATATTTTGAATTTTTTTTTTAAAAATCGCAAAAGTACAGGAAAAAAGTTGAAAATCCAATAATTTTTTTAAAACACAAAAATAGTTCACGGGATATTTTAAAAAAATTTTATTATGTAGCCCGTGACATGTTATTTCATTGTGAATTATTTCACTTACGTAAGTCAATTGGATTTCGCAATTTGCTTGGCAACAGAACATGCCTATTTTTACCGTTATGAGAAAACTAAGCGAGGTAAAATTGTTTCGTAAGAGGAAAATGTACTCACAAGTATCGTCTACAAAACCAAAAGTATTTCATAAAAATATAAAATTATGATTTTATTGCACTGACGCCCTTAAATAGCTGAACAGAAACAGAATCACACTAGCAACACGTTTACTCACAAAAAAGCCGGAAACACTAATTAAGCATTAATTAATCAGTGCAGAATTAAATTAACGTTTTTAGTGTTATCTGATGTAAAACAACATCTTAAAGTTAATTTGGTTCGTAAGCTGTCCTTCCTTGTCTATTCCAGCAAAAAAAAAAAAAACTTTGCAAACAAAGACTTTGTGAGTGCATGAGTTTATTTTTTCATGTCTTATTTTGATATATGTGCATGCTGGTAAATTTATGTCAGTATTTTCATATCTTCATAGGTTCCCTGACGTATGTTAAGGAAATTCCAAGAACATTGTGTTTATCCTTTAAAGTGGTTATGTTCTTAACAATATTTATTTAGTCTACGTAGTTATTCTGGTGGTTTAAATACAGTTTGGCTTCCACAACAGCAAGGGTACACTTTAATTTTGTTTTGTCGTTTCATCAGCCTCTGTGTTACTTCTTTAAACACTCACATGCGTCTGTTGCTATTTTTTATACTAAAGCTCTCGCGAGAGAAGGACAGGCGAAGGGGAAAAAATTCAACCGAAGACAGCGTTTCGTTTTCTAAATAATTAATATCAGCTTTTCCCACCGCGCGTTTTGTTTGCTGGCAATGTTTTATTCATCGCGTTGAATATATCATTTACCCCTGCTTTCCCTTCGCCCGGCCCGAACCTCTTGAGTCCAGAGGGTGAGCTCTGGCCGCTGATTAATTCTGCCCCTTTGTCTGCTGATGGTGATGTTGATGAATTGATCTGCCCCGAAATGTGGTGGAAGAATAGTTGTGTGGAGGAAGGGGAGGTCAGGGTAAGGCATAGAAGTCAACTCGGCAGCGAGTTACTAGTCTGGGCACACTGTCTCAGCGTAAAGTTTTCCATGTTTGTATTTCCTTGTGAAATCCCTGACTACCATTTCCCTTCCCGTTCCAAGTATTTTTAATCTGACAACTGTGAGCCATGCTGCTGCGACTTAAGGGCGCTGCCTACCTGGTAGCCCGGACGCGAGCGAAGATAAGCATATACTTGTTAAATCTCACTTGGTGTAGCTTAGTACCTGTCGGACCTACGTCTCTGCCACCACTGACTTATGTTGTTCATCTCGGGACAGCTCACATTGCTATAGGATCGTTTGGAAGGTTTTTTTAATTCCTTGAAAATATCGAAAAAATTAAGTATTTTCACTGTAAAAACATGGAAAACGTAATTTAATATTTTTTCTTATATTTTTTTCTTGTAGCTATGTTCTCCCCTTCGCAATGAAGAAATTATTTTGTGCCCGAAAACTTTATTATGAAAAGTGATTCAGCACTGCTGAACATAGTTTGACGGCTCTCCGTCGACACCGACTAGTCAAGTCTGTGTTGCTCCAGTAGGCAGCGTCCTTAACTGAGCATTATATTCGAGAGTTATTGGAGAATTTTTTTTTATTCTCGACACTTATAGTCCTATCTTACAGATTATGCTGTTGTGAAGTTTTAATGTCCTCCACAAACATTATAAACTGCGGTGAAAACTGTTCTGGCGTAAGCAAGTTAGATGTTCAGAAGCGAAGGAACCATAAGGGTGACTCTGTCTAGCACACCTAGTGTATCAGTGCTCTTATGCACAAGGCGCGCGGTAATTACGTCTCCCGCAGGAATTATTGGGACTTTACTCTGTGAACCTTTCACAGTTCCTCGGGGGCTTGGCTACGAAATTTCAGTTTAGTAAGCTACATTTGGGTCGTCGTGTGATATTTTAATTACTAAATTTTTATATGTAACTGTGCAAAAAAAGTCGTGTTTACCTATGTTGTTGAGTTTTGATAACAGTGTTTGTAACATGCGTACTGTATTGAGAATACTCTACAACTATTCTCTTAAATATGTTGTCTTTTTGCATATCACTTCATTGGGAAAATGTTCAGTCAACGCATTTCTGCAACCAGATAGGCAAACTCCTTAAATAAGAACGTTCGTTCACTTGCCTATTTTTTTAAGTGTTGCACCATAACTGCAACTGGAAGGCATTTGGAGTACAGCTCCAGCGATACATTCAGCTTCCTTTATTTTAACACTAAGCTCTTTCCTGTTGATCATTTCTGTAGTAGAACATCCACCTGAATATTTACAATTAAAATAGTTTCCAAGCAAAGAATACCTGTGCGAACAGCCTTGTCTGTAAATTACTGTTCTCAGAAGGACGTGATTGCATTTTCAGTCACCGACTATGGTTCCAACAGTTTCAGTTTAAATCTTCTGTGATCATGCTTTACTTATCATTCTTAGTTGTCATCACCTTAGGGAATCCTAAAATTTGTGCGTGGCTATCGCCGGAGACTATACCTATTTTAAAGGGGTTGGGGGGGGGTCTCCCTGCAAAATTTCAATTGTTTTAATAATTTTATATTTGTACGAGATATGGTTTGTTTTATAGACGTATGTTGATACAATTTTTTACAGTAATGAAAATTTTCTGGTGTTCTTGGGTTTTTGTATAATGGCAGGTTAAATTCCAAATTTGCATAAAACGGTTTTATACAAGAAAGGAAAACCATTTGCAGAAATGTAATAATTTGCAGTGAAGAACAGCGTCGTGGGCTACGTCAAGGAATGTACAAAAACCGTAGTAATTATGTACTGTATTAAAAAAAACTCTGAAATTAATATAAAAATTGCCAATATCCTGCAATTGATTGTATTAAGGAACTAGCTCAGCATTCACCTGAAGTGATTTCGAAAAATCCTTCCAAACAGGAATCCATGATAGCCGGACCAGGAATCGATCCCTGGTTCTCCCGAATGCAGGCGAGTGTTTTCCCGTTGATTCACATCGCACCTCAATCAGATACTTACTGTAGGCCTACAGACTTGCGTTATATGAGTTTAAGTTACCTCACTAACAAGACACATGAAGTTTTTATGTAGCCGCGAAAGAATTTTACTAATCGAATCCATTACCGTGGAAAAATCAACGCAATTCAAAAATTGTGCACTTAATCCAGGATTAAGCACGAACGCGCTAGCCAACGTGCTTTTGAAAAGAATCGGTTGATCGATATTCAAACATCAGACAAATGGTCTTTATTGGATGTGATTGGCCATGTGGCAAAGAAGTCAAACCTCTTAAAGCCATGTTCTCTTGTTTCTGCTGTTTTACTGTATTTTTATAAGCCTAAACGAGAGCACGTATAAAAAATTAGTTCGGTCGTTTTGTTTGAAATGGTTTTTGCCGCGATAGTAATTTTTTTAAAAGAAGAAATACGGTTTCGACAAAAAAATTAGCTAGCCAGAATTTCGTTAGTTACATAATTAGCTAAACCCATAGTATTTACTGCTTCGAAACATCAGCCAAGATGGAGAATATAATTTCGAACAAAACTGCTGAACAGATTTTTGATAACTACTCTTGTTTAGGCGTAAACAAATTAATATCGCTAAAAATTATATATATATATATATATATATATATATATATATATATATATATATATATATATATATATATATATATATATATATATATATATATATATATATATATATATATATATATATATATATATATATATATATATATATATATATATATATATATATATATATATATATATATATATATATATATATATATATATAT